>RCUC01131228.1:0-66143 GCA_003697995.1 Taxidea taxus jeffersonii
CCTACCCTGAGAGGTCACAGTGAGGATTGAAAAATAATTAGGATTTGTATCACAAACAACATCAGTGCTCTTTACACCTCTTCAATTTTGCTTTTATGTTTTGCTGCAGGCAAAATTTGATTCTGAAATGCCGTGTGAAACCGTGAGTAAGATCCACCTAGTCGATCTTGCTGGAAGTGAGCGTGCGGACGCCACCGGTGCCACTGGGGTCAGACTGAAGGAAGGGGGGAATATTAACAAATCCCTGGTGACTCTGGGAAATGTCATTTCTGCCTTAGGTGGGTTTTTGCTCATCCCCTGCTGCCTCTTACTCTTCGACATACTGTATTAGCATGAAGCAATTATGTTTAATGTTTGCATTACAGAGTGAGTTTATAGCCTCAAGGTTTTCTGAAGCCAAATTAGAGCAAAAAACATCACTAGTTTTTTTTTTTCTTTTTCTCTTTTTTTTCTATGCAGCTGACTTATCTCAGGACACGGCAAACCCTCTTGTGAAGAAGAAGCAAGTTTTTGTGCCTTACAGGGATTCTGTTTTGACTTGGTTGTTGAAAGATAGCCTTGGTGGGAACTCTAAAACCATCATGATCGCCAGTAAGGATTCCAGGTTCTTTTCCTCAGCATATAATGTTTCATATGAACTAACTGTAGATGTATAAGTTTCAAGTGTCTCATTGGGAAATAGTACCTTTTATAAAATTTTAAAAACAATAATTTTTCTATCTTGAAGAAAATCACTGTGATCCCATCTACACTATCCTATTAGTAACTCTCTTCCCCATTTCCTAGTTAGATAAACTTGCCATGTGTTGTGCAAGCTGGGATACTACGTGCGGAATGGCTCTCACCCTGTCTTTGCTCAAAGTACAGGATAGAAACTTTTCACTCCATGAGCTCACAGGAGAAAATCAGTACAGGAACATAAAATGAAAATAACCCAACTTTTGTTTTTCTAATCTAAAGCAGTACATGTCGAATTTAAATGAGGAATTGAGAGGCAAAACAAGGCATGCAAATAATGGTAGCAGTTCTAGATGTTGCTCCTGCATTATCACTAACTGGAAGAAATGTAGCAGAGAAGAAAAATGGGCAAAGGGGAGACAGTTGCCGGGGGAGCTCAGAAACTTATAACTCCACTTTTGCTTGCTGCTTCTCCTCTTCCTTTCCCGTGTTTGCATCTCCACCACTCCCCAGGCCTTGTATAAATGCTGGAGAAAAGGGCTCTGTCTTGGGGTGTGTACCCCCGGAGCAACTATCTAGTTTCCCGAGCCCTACAGGGTGTGGTGGGGGAGAGGGCAATTCACCAAAGCTTTAAGAAGAGAAGAATTCACTGACCTACTGTCTGTTTGAAAAATGATCATGCTCTAGACTTTTACAGATGGTAGGTTTCACCAAAACCTTTAAAAGTATTTTAGTTTCTATGTAATACTGAGATGTACAGGTAGTCTTGAGATTATCTTCATGTGTCTTCAACAGAGAAACTCCTCGAAGCACAGTGTAGTATATCTCATTTTAGAGTTGGTTAGATAGCTAGCTGATTCTAGACTTAAGGGGAGCAAAATGACATTTAATTTGGTATAGTGAGCACCTTTCCTATAAATCTTAGATAATTTTTAATATTCATTACTGTGGCAATGAATATTTAGTCTATCCAATGACCTGGGGTTAATCTGACTTTTAAATTACGAACCAACTTTCTGTTAAATGAAACACGGAGTGCTGGATAAATTATTTTTTGAATTCATTTTTCACAGCCATTTCACCTGCTGATGTCAATTACGGAGAAACCCTAAGTACTCTTCGCTATGCAAATAGAGCCAAAAACATCATCAACAAGCCTACTATTAATGAGGACGCCAACGTCAAACTCATCCGTGAGCTGCGTGCCGAAATAGCCAGACTGAAAACGCTGCTCGCTCAAGGGAATCAGGTTGGGTTTTTCTGAGATTTATGGATAATTTTCTTTGAGTAATGACATCTATTTCTAGATCTTAATAAGACAATTATCTCACTCGTTGTATTGATTTGAGTAAATAAGTGCTAAGTAAAGCTTTGAATGAGTTAGCCAGTCTCTCCTTTACATTACCCTCCCATTGGCCTTTGCATTCATTATGGGTTCCATGTGGAAGATTTTATCCACTAAACCTGAAATAATTAACTATCTAATAGTTATCAGTTATGGATGGAAATTTAACATGCAAAAGGATTAGCAGCATAATCTCCATTAGTGGAAGGAAATTGAGGTGCTTGGAGTAATATTTAAAATTCTACCCATGCATTTTGTGACTTGAAAATGTATTTTAACAGAATGAAAGACTTGTTTGAGGACCTTTCTGAATCTGTTTTGTATTGCACATTACAGAGATGGTTATGGTGGTTATGGTGATGTGTGACAAGCCTGCGGCTGGCTAAGATGTCCCTGAGGCCTTGCTTGATTGTCAGAATGGCCTCACTTCAGGATCCTTTGGGGTTCTAATGAAGGGGCTTTGTCCTTTAGTTTTTTTCACAGTGAACTTGCTAACCTATGTAGTATACACACAGAGTTACATTTTGAGATGAGTAGCGTGAATTGTGTTCTGATAGATTTTAGACACTGTTGTGAAGAAAGGCCACCCTTGAAAGAAGACCAGGGATAGCTTTTTAAAATACTCAACTTAGATTCAAGTTAGAAATAAACAAAGATCCGTTTCTTCCCATTTTCTTAACCCACACATGGATGCCTTAAGTGTATCATTAAAAAAATGCTTTTCTTTAAATGCAGAGTGCTCTCTCTAGAACAGCTTTTCATCTAGGAATATATGGCCCTTGTTGCCCTTGACATAGTACAAGTGGTTTGGCCCCTGAAACCATCACCAGGATGAAAACTTCATTGAGTTTCCTGTGTCCTGAAATATACCCGACAGTTCTTCCCGTAAGATGGCAGATGACAGTTGAATAGGAATTGTTCATTGCACTTAGAAATATCTCCACGTTTATTTTATGTTTTGATGTGGACCTTTCCTGTGTGTGAAAGGCAGTTGCCAGAGAGAATGACCCAGCTGTATGTGATGTTGTCAGGCTCCTCTAACTTATGACATGATAGTTGCTTTAATTTGCACACCATGTTATTGGGATCTTGTTTTCAGTGTTATTAAAACATTACCTATCTGAGGCAAACATTTAAGGGTGATGTGATAGGATCACCCAAACTATTATCTGTGAGGGAAAGTATTTGGGAAATTCTTGATGTAACTTGAACTCAGTGGTTTACTGAGTTATAGGAATGAAGGAAAAAAAAAAAGAACAGCCTTTTTAAATTAAACTGAGGAAATCCTTGAAGGGAGCCTTATCATATGGGCAGAAAACTTTAAGTTATTAAAACTTTACATATTCTATCTGAGGAATGTCTTTAGAGGTATTGTATGTGCCAGTGGCCTTTTATCTTCTTTCATGACCAACGGCTGTGGTATAATTAAAGGAATATTTTTGTTGCTGTAGTTTTGAGGGTGAAGATGGAAGAGACAGTTAAGTCTGTTTTAGAATGCATTGAAGATAAAATTCTTTGTTAAACTTAATATATTATAGTAAAAACAGGAATCCCAATTTAAAATAATTTATTACACTATGAAACTAGAAATTGTTGTGAGACAATACGGGCTTATCCTAAATTAATTAAATTTGTGATGCTCAATAAAATAAGCAGGTGTTCTTAAGTGCCCATTAAAAAAATCTCTATAATTTTTCCTGATGACATTGCTCTATTCTGGTGATATTCCAAATGCTGCCATGGTTCACTGAGTATTCACATCAAAGTTCCATTATTTACTTAAGGACAACTAAATAAAAATCAGCTCCTCCTTTTAATAAGTTTATGTATTTGCCAGTGCCCGGTGTCATGTGCATCAGAGTTTCAAAAGTACAACGTACATAAAGTACAAGAATTGAACATGTATTTGCTTCTCCTACTACACAGATAGAGATATACAGATACATATGTAGTGGTTTGTATATACATATGTATATAGGAGCTCTTTATTGAAGAATTGTGTATGTACAGGAAAATTACATATTATAAGTATCCAGATCAGTGAATTTTTGCAAACTGAATCTACTATCTAACCCACACCCATGTGAAGGGAACAGAACTTACCAGGACCCTGGAAGACCCCCTTGATGTCCCTCTTCCAGATGCTACCTGCCATTTCCTTCAAGAGTAACCATTACCCTGACTTGTGAGGGCATGGATTAGGTTTTACTGTCGCGTGTTTTTGTTCTTTATATAAATGGAATCATGCAGGATATACTCCTTTGATCTCCTCTCTTCCATTCAGTGTTGTGTTTGTGGGATTGATCCATGTTGTTGCCCGTAATTGTAGATCGTTCATTCTCACTTGTATGCTGAATTCCATCAGACACCTGTGTCCCAGCTCATTTCTCCCTTCTAGTTCTGATGGGCATTTCTGATGGGCGTTTCCTTTCTGGGGCTATTAGTGCTGCTATTGAGTCTCTTCTCCATGTCTTTTAGTGAAGGTACAGATGCATTTTGACTAGGTTTATACCTAAGAGTGGAGTTGGTGGGCCAGAAGGTGTATATTTATTCAGTTTTAGCAAATACTGCCAGACAGTTTTCTAAAGAGCCTCTACCAGTTTAGATTCCACCGTCAATGTATGAAGGTGCCAGCTCTGGTTGCTGCAGGTCCCCAGCCACACAAATAGGATTGTCCATTTCTCCCTGTAACCATCTGATGGATGCAGAGTTGGGCTACAGAAAGATTTTAGTGTGCACTTCTCAGATGGTTAATGAAGTCTAGCATTTTGATCGCTTGTCTTTTCAAGTATTCTCTTTTGTTACATTTAAAGCATATTTTCAGACTTCTGCTTTGAATCTGGCAAGAGAGAATATCTGAACTCCTTTTCTCTTGAATGTACCTGGAGATGAGAAAATTAGACAATACAGAAATGAAATAAGCCAGAAAAGTCAGGAGGCAAAGAAAGACAAGAAGAGAAGATGGAAGTTGAATGAATTTCTCATTTGTGTAGCTGGAGTCACAGAGACACTTTAAATGATAGCTGGATAATAAAAATGTCATCACGTGCAAACTTTTAAGATGGACACATCTCTGAGAGGGTCACATAGTAAAACTGTTACACGATGTTTGTAAGACTGAGCACAGGCCCACTAGGTAATTCAAAGGGAAAAGAAGGAGGTACAAAAACTGCATTATGTTGTTTTTATATTTTATATATATTATATATACATTAAAAAGGCACTTTATTATAGCAAAGAGTGCAATTCATAATTAAAATCAAACATGATGTCAGCTTTTATAAAGGAAAAGAAAACCCCAATAACACTATAGGAAATAGCAGGAGACAGAGCTAAAAACATTTGCCACAGGGAACCATAACTCCTCTTTCTCATTTCTTGAGAGCTCACATAGACCAAGCTAAGGAACAACATAGCATATTTATATGACACCATGAAAATTTGCTCTAATCAGTGCAAACCAGGAAAGTAAGATTGCCAACTTGTACACTTTCTTTATTATGAAAAGAGCTTCTATTTAAAAAGATAAGATAGGGGCACATGGGTAGCTCAGTCTGTTACGCATCTGCCTTCAGCTCAGGTCATGATCCCAGGGTCCTAGGATCGAGCCTATGTCGGCATCCCTGCTCAGCGGGGAGCCTGCTTCTCCCTCTGCCCGCCCCCATTTGCGCTTGCTCATTCTCTCTCTCTCTCTCAAATAAACAAAATACTAAAAAAAGATAAAAGATCACAAGCTGATAGAAAAGTGAAAAAGGATATGAGCACAGTTCACAGAAAAAAGTTTCAGATAGTTCCTAATCTATGAAAATATGCTCAATGTCCCTTGAAATACAGTAAATGCAGTAATAAGAATAGTGAAATGAATATATATACGAAAATGGGCACATTGACAAATAGTCATTAAGCTGTATATTTTGCTGCATGTAAATTATACCTCAAAATTCTTAGAAAACCTATCGGATGGGCACAGCTCTCAATGCTTGACTGCAGAGTGTGTTGGCAAGGGCGGGAGGCAGCAGGTGCTGGTCCATGTGGTTAGTAGTGTTGATACTGCTGCATTTTTGATATAGTATAATTGATTTAGCGCATGAACTTCATCTGAGTATTATTTGATCCTGAACATTTTTCTTCTAAATGGACACCCTGCGAAGAGTAGTTTAATTGAAAATGGTTTAGCTTTACCCAAAATTTCTTTTAAAAGGACTCAAGTCGGGTTTCCAAAAGGTGTTAATGGTCATGATAGCCTGCATGCTTGTGTTCAGTCTGATTATCTGCTGAGTAGTCAATGTGGTAGGAATGTTGCAGCTTTGAGTAGAGAGGAAAGATGCCAAGAGTGGAGTCTGTAAAATTAGCCATGTTGTAAAAGCGTTGCTGATTGTTTTGAAAATTGTCAATCGTATATAAACAGTGCAGTCATAATAACGCCCGCCATTTGCATTTCTTCACTGGCACCTCTTTGTCGAGTACCATCTGGGTGCAAGACACTGTTTTAGGTGCTGCTTCGATGTGCTGTCGTCACGTGTTAGCAGAACTCGTCTCCCTTCACTAAGGATGAAGTTGCTTTACTAATGGTTAACTTGCTGGCTTTATTCTCTCTAACCTGGATAAACCTGGGATGCCAGCTTTAGAATGGGGTAACATCTCTGATGATAAAAATGACCCCTCCTAGAAGACTTGCATCAGGATTAGGACGAACTATACATAAACTGTAAGTGTGTGCAGGAAGCCATAATTTTGGGTTTCTCTGAGTGCAGTGACTCAGGTAACTGGGTGTGTTTCTTGTGGACCTCAGGGGGTAGGCCTCTGCAAGAGATGTTGCGTCCTGTGGGGTGTGGGGTGTATAAGCCAAGGTGAGCACCCCGCCCCCGCAGGTTTGAGTCTCAACTCTTTGAGGCCAAAGACAGTAGCTCCTGACAGCTGTGAGGACAGTTGCAGAGACTTCACAAGGACCTTACCATCCTGTCGTTAGCTCTAATGTCTGCTGAGGAGACAGAGGCCAAGTGTGGCCCCCGGTAGTCTTGTTAGCCTAAATGTTGAACTGAGCCTAAGGAGATCACCTTGTGGCTGTTGCATTCATTTGAATAGAAATTGAGAAGTAAATAATAATGAAAAAATGCTATAGTCTCTGAGGAGGACAACTTGGCAATTAAAAAGAAAATCATACATATAAATGACTCACAAATTCTCTTCGAGGAATTTATCGATACAGCTGTGTATAAGGTAGGCAACTGGTATAGGATAGTCATTTATAGCATTGCTGGTAAAACAAGATTAGAAAAAACCCTGCATTTCCATTAAAAGGGAAGTATTAACATAAATTATGGAATATCCATATCGTGGAATATTGCACAGTGCGTTGGAATTAATGAAGTAGATTTATTTGTACTGAATTTTCTCCAAGATATATTGGTGAGTGAAAATGGCACTATTCAGAATAGTATTCATGCTGTTTGTTTAAAAAACAACAAAAATATGCTTGCATACAACCAGAAAAATTGCAGGTTTACCCAGCATATTGGCTAAGACTGGTTGCCTGTGGGATGGGGAGGGAGGAAAACCCTTTTTTTTTTAGTCTAGTTGACACACAGTATTATATTTGTTTCAGTTGTACAACAGAGTGATTCAGCTTCTCTACATGCTATGCTCACCCCAAGTATAGCTGTATAGTTACCATCTGTTACCATACAATGCTTTTACATTGTTGACTGTGTGCTCTCATCTGTACCTTTAATGTGACCCCTTTCTTTTATTTCTGATGACATCCTAGGAGTACTAGGTCCCTGCCTCTCAGATTATGAGTCCCAAACACAGTCATAGTCCCTGTGTGTCCCACCTGGCTCCCTTTGCTCTCCTGCTCTGTCTGCCTTGTCCTACTTCTAGCCTGATTTTGGTGTTTATCATTTTTATGTCCAGCTTTATACCTTTGCAACATAGATTGAAAAAAATATGGGTATGTAGATTTTGGTGTAGCCATACCATACATGGAGTGTAGTCCAGCAGTGAAAATAAATGAGTTTCATTTGTAAATATCAAGGTGGGTAAATCTCAGAAGCCTGAGGTTGAGCAAGACTTATGTTTCTTTTTGAATTTTTACATTGTGCGTGTTTAAAACAGATGAATCCTTTCAGATCTAGGGATTTAGGTTGTGTTTGATTTTGGCAAAATGTCAGTATGTTACATGTTTGTCTTTTTCCTTTGCTTTACTGATTTGTATTGCAAATGTAGGTTTGCTAGGATGCCATGGTTTTGAATATTATGAGATATGTACCCCATCGATTAAAGACATAGTGATGACTGACACTTTTTGGGGGGTGGGGGACAAGACATTTTACCTCTGCTTAATAGTTTATGTAGTACTTTTTGATAATTATCAATCATGGACAAATCCTTCCTGAAGATAATTGCTGTTTACTAATTGCTGTTCTCTTTTATGGCTTAAATTGTAGATTGCCCTCTTAGACTCCCCCACAGCCTTAAGTATGGAGGAAAAACTTCAGCAGAATGAAGCAAGAGTAAGTGATACCTCAACTTATTATTTTTAAATCCTGACTTTTGCTGTTATTTTAAGCGTGTTTTTTGGTACTTGCTGTTCAAAACTCATTTTCCTTTTTCATTTCACTTAACCTTTCCTCTGCCCCACCCCATTTTTAAAGAAGCACCATAGAGGCGCCTGGGTGGCTCGGTCATTTAAGCATCTGACTTCAGCTCAGGTTGTGATATCTCAGCGACCTGGGATAGAGCTGGACCTCCCCGCTGTCCAGCTCTGTGCTCGGCAGGGAGTCTGCTTCTCCCTCTGCCCCTCCCCGCCCCTTGTGTGCTCTCTCTCTCAAATAAACACAATAGTAAAAAAAAATAAAGAAGCACCATAGTCGACTTTTTATATATCTTATCACATTCTCTGTGACTTAATAAATATCTGGTACAGATAGTTAACTGCAATTGAAATTCACTTGCAGGCAGTGCTGATGAAGCTGCAAGGCTGCTGGGTCCTTCAGAGCAGATGGGGGTGGGGGGGTGGGGAGGTGACTAGGGCGAGGGAGGTCATGTTCAGCATTCATGTGGTATGTGTAGTCCCCACAGCTTCACCACAGCTGAAGCATGACCACTGTTTAGGGTTTTTTTCTTCTTTTTTTAATCATCCTTTTACTTTGTTTCTGGTGGGAAGTGCGGCCCTTGGAGAATCTCTGAATAGTACTGATAGATGCTTACTTTCCCTCAAGCTAGTGAGAGCTGAAGCAGGAAGAGTGAGTGGCAGGGAGTGACTGGCAGAGAGGGCAGCTCTGAAGATGCTGTGGTCCCTGACGTTTCATGGCTGACCCGGTTCTATACTATTTTTGTTTTTAAAAAAAAAACACTCCTCTGTGGAAAGAAAAGCAGGCATTGAGAACATTTTTGGGGATTGGATTTTGTTCACTGTGCTGAATGGTTAAAATAGATTTGAGAAAGAAAATTGGATTCTGTTGGTAAGCTCTTCAAGACTACACATTATTGAAAATATAAATTGGGTTGTAGTTAGGAACTTGTTGACATTTCCCTAGATAATTATGCTGATGAATTTGCTGATAATAGCATTAGTAAAAACATTAGTTTTTTAATTCCTATTTTTCTCATGAAATTTTATATTTTAGTACTCAGATTCTAATTTTGAGTGCTTTGAAATGTCCGGATATAGTCTTAAATTGTTTCTTAATAATCGTTTTCAGGAGTACCTAGCAAGTTAATAGAAACCAATAAACATTTTAATTTAAATGTGTTACACATGCTGTGACAGAAATGACTACCTATCTTGTTCATAACAATTTGTAACTTTTAATCTAGCTTCTTGCTGACCTTTTACAATTGTTTGCTATCTGCTTGGCCATAAATCTTATCACCTGATCATTTGTTAGAGGTGGTATCCCACCTCTGTCTGTTTTATAAATGAAGATTATTTGCTTTAAATTTAATAGTAAAATCAACTCAAGGCATACTTAACAATTTGTTTAAAGCTAGAATTATTTGATTGAATTTGGCAAGGATTGATAGGCTTGTTGTTTCTTCAGGGAGAACAAACCTGCTGGTGAAATGCAGAAGCATTTACTGTTGAATGCTGTGTTTCTTAGATAAATTGCCAGTGAGAATCTGTTAACTGATTATTATCATAAATTGGTAAATTCCATACACTAATCTTTTCTTCTCCTCTAGGGAAAGAAGGCATAAAACTATTCCCTCTCTGAAAGCTTTTCCAAAACAAACACTGATAGCCACGTGGCTATCATTAGAGACTGAGGCTGGCATCACGCAGGGGATGAGAGACCAGAGCATGCGTGCAGTCCCAGGCAGCGAAGACAGTCTTTGTAAACCATTAAACACACGCAAAAACCAAAGCTAGAGAGGGTTGGTCCTGTGTGTTATATTTATTTATTTTTAACCAGGAAGATGATGGATTTTCACTTTGCTAACTAGTAAAAATGAGGAGATAATGATTTTAACTTAGTCCAGCCCCATGTGGGGGTGAGTGGAGTAAAGTGAATGGCCCCTGAACGATTGGATATAGGTGGGTTAGGTATGTTTTGGTTTTGCTCTTGGGTAAACCATTGCTCCGGTTTCTTCGCTTTCTGTCAGTCACAAAGGCTTTCTGTCAGGGAGGTTTCTGACATAAATGCCCCTTCCAGTTATTGTACTCAGTGGCCTGTGGGCAGGAGCTTCCCTCGGAAGAGAGTGTGTGGCAAGTGTATTAGGCATGCACTTTGGCCTGGTTAAGTAAGCCACCTTCGCAGTGGGAAGAGCAGTGAGTTCAGATGGGACAAGAGTGTGGAAGTGGCAGAGGTGTTACATTAGGAGAAAGGCTTTGAAAGGACAGAGTGTCTTCTGTCTAATTGTGTCATATCTCCCCCCCTACCCCCCCACCACAGTTACTCCGTTTTAGCTTCAGGGATATTCTTTTTATGGGACACATTCTTTTTTTTCTACCTCTCAGTCAGTACTGTGTCACTGGGTTACTTACTAGAATTATGTATTAGGACCATTTAAAAAGTTTTATGGAACCAACAGAATATTTTCATTAAATTTGAGAAGCAATTTCCAACTGTGCTCTATTCAGAAATTGTGGATGCTTTCTCCCCTGAGTTATAGTAGACTGGGAAGAAGCTGATTTTTATCAAAAGATTTTTGCTTTTGCTAAAAGAGTTAATTAAAAAGCTTTTTTTTTTAAAAGATAGAATGAGATTTATAAACCCTATTAATTAGCTAAAAAAGCAGATTATCTCTTAAAGAAAACTGCAGCACCCAGGGTGATTTAATCTCCACATCTAATTAGAAAGAAACATAAATCACTATTTTTTAGGCCCTAAAGTATAATCAGGAAAAAAGTAACCCATTTAATGGGACATTGTCATCCTTAAACTTGTCATTTTCAGTTAATATCCAGGGAAGCAGCTTTTATTTAAGTATACCAGGAAAAAGAGTGTTGTAAAACTCTAGGCAACTTGACAAATTTTTTTTTCCTGTTCTTTTCTTTGCCTTAATGTAGGTGTAGGACGAGATTAGCTTGTTTGATTTATCTTTGGTGATAGTTCTTTCACAGATGGAAATTGCTATCTAATTAAAAAAATATATTGTACATCCTTCGATAAGCTCTAAGAGTTTGGAAACTTTCTAGAAGAAAATCACAGTAAGTTTCTTATGGAATAGTCACACATGTCTGTTTTTCCTTTAGGTTCAAGAATTGACCAAGGAATGGACAAATAAGTGGAATGAAACCCAAAATATTTTGAAAGTAAGGACTGTAATATGGTGCCTTAATCTTACTCTCTTGGCTTAAATAGGTAAAACGTTTTTTCTTTCTCTGTCAAATACGGTTTTGCTTAAGGTAAATCAGTAACTTTTGGGGGATTGCCTAGGGTTGGGGTTTTGGTTTGATTTTGAAGACACAGAAATGTAGCTATGAGACATTAAAGCTCTGTGTGTTTCAACATGTAGAGGGGATTCTGATACTTCTGTTTCCACTTTTTGGAGTTTTTCCATTTTTGACTCAGCACATACTAAACTCACCTTAATATTCAACGTCATCCTTAATTTTCAGGGGCATCCTTCCTGCCTTTGTTAAACCCAATGTAAAAGTGATATGTTAGATGAGGGGAAAAAAATTATGTTCCATGGCAGTATTGTAGAATGCACATGCATTAGCATGGCTAGATTTCAGAAATTTCTGGATTAGTAATTTCTTATTGGAATTTTGATCCGTATGTCTCAAGGGCCAGACAGAGATGGTCTGCCTGTTTGACGAGGCTCATCGTGAAACGAGTTACTAGTGGCTTCTAGTTTTCATCCTCAAAATGCTTCAATATATGTATTTCTTCATGTTCCCAGTTTTTGTTGGGTTCTTGGGAAACCTGAGTCATCTGTTGAGGGTCAGCCGTGCCAGGTGTGATATTAGCTGAATATAAGTTTTGATAGTGTCTGACTTCACAAGAGAAGGTGATTCAGAGACAGCTGAATCCTAGCTTTGTTTTTGAGGCCCGTTCAGTCAAAACTCCCCGGCAGGAGTGAAGTTTCCTCTACCACTGGCGAGGCTGGAAAGATGAAGGTTAGCTGGGTGTCTTGACAGAACCCTAACTTGGATCCCCTGTACCTGAAAACGGGGCACCCACTTGACTGTGTCATGGGGGTGAGTTAGTTCTGTGTCTGACAACTCTGAGAGGGGTCAGCAGTGGACTGTGTTCAGTTCTCCCTGTGCCCTTTGGATGGCCTGGCCTGCTCTGGGGCTTGAAAAGACTTTCTGGTGAGGTGGGAGGTTGTGCTGTGCTGCTCAGCATGGGTGGGTTGTGGTGTCTGAGAGCTGATACTTTCGGTTACAGAAAGCAAGCACTGCCCTGAGTGAGGGTTTCCCAGTCCACCCTTTCTTTTCTCCCCTCCTGGTTCTGATGATAGTGTCGTATTATTTTGAGGTACTTCCTTGTTATTTCCCGTGTCAAGAGATTTTTGTGTGGAAAACAGAGCTAGGACCTCACTCACATTTCAGGGTAGTCGGGTGTGGAATTACACCCCACCATAAGACATGGGTAGTTTTCACCCTGCAGCGGCATCCGTTCTCAGAAGCAGTGCCCCCGCCCCTGACTATGAAGCCCATGTCGTTTGACCTTTCATGGCACGGTGTACACTTTGCTCAGTAAATTTGCAAAGAGAGAGGGAGGAAATCTGTTCCTTTTGAGGAAGAGAGAAACCAGATGGTTAGCTCTGAAAATCACTGCATGTGAGCCAGTCAGCACAGGCAGCAGCGCAGAAGTACAGTGAAGACTCGAGCCTCACCCTTCTGCTGTGTGCAGCCGTGGTCCCTGGAGAAGGGGTTCTGTGGCAGCTGCATGGAGGAATCTGGCCTGAGAGCTGCCATGATGGACCCCTCCGCTCCTTTGTTATGCTTTTCCTCCTACAGTGATCCTGGGCCCTGAAGCTAAGTCGTCCTGCCATTCCAATTTTATTATTCATAAGTCTTTTTATTTTTATATTTTTATAACTTTTCAGATGAGAAGAGTGGAAATGTGAGGTGTGCTAGGTGTTAAAAGTTACAAGGAAGGCTGATGATATTTCACATTTTTCTGTCTCTTGCTCTTACAAGCCCGTTTTGGATTTCTCTGCTGGTATTTGTGTTTTAAACCTGCAGTGGTTTTCTGCTCACGTTTGGTATTTTAAGAGCTGTCTTCCTCTCTTATTGGAAGACAGTGCCTGAAGCCTGAGGTTAAAAAAAAAAAAAAAAAAAAAAAAAAAAAAGGCAGCTACTCAAACGCTATTTTTGAAAACACACTTTGGAAATCAATGAGGAAAGTTATCCAATGAGTTTGTATCTGTGTGGTTTATGAAATCCCTTCCTATGTTTTTGTTGTCAGACTGTTCCCTCAGTCAGCTTTTGCTCCAGTAATGCTGTATAGAACCCACTTCAACCTAGTGACTTAAAACAGCATTTTCTCTCATGCATGTACAGGTTGGCTGGGGGTTGGCTGGGCTTGGTTCCAGGCTGTGGGTGGGTTTAGGGTCTGCTCCACATGTCTCTCATCCTCTTGGACCAGCTGTTGTCCAGGGCATACTCCTCTCACGTTCTTGGCTAAGGTACAGGCAGGCAGGCCTAGTTGTACAAGCATGTTTCAAGTTTCTGTTTGCACTGTGCCTGCTAGCATCACGTTGACCAAAGCAGGTCACTTGGCTGAACTGAAAATCAAGGGGGAAAGAAGTACACTTCATTCACAGTAAAGTGATGCCAGCAGTGCAATTGTACAACCAGCTTTGAGATCAGTGGTTTAATTTACACACACCCTTGTTAAAAGGTGAGCCTTCAAATTCTGGGAACTTGGTCTTCTAGAGAATTTGCACATTTTGTAGAGACCGGCCCAGGGAACCAGTAAATTCCCAGGAGTATGTTAATTGTGAGGACCCAGTTGTGGACTCTGCCTGTTTGCCAGTTATTGGCCTTTTCAAGCCCCCAATTCTGAACACCCAAGGAGAGAGCTTTGGGGAGAAGAATGAAGAGAGTTAAAATATTCAGGGTATTGAAGGGAGAGGCAAGGGTGGATTCGGTGTTTGTTGGCACCATGAGTGTCTGCCTTGTTGCTTTTTCTTGTCCAAGTGTATCAGTGAGTCATTTCAGAGGAGACACGTGGGTATTGTTTGAAGAGAGGACCAAGGAGAGGAGCATAACCCATCTTTTCAGTCATCAGAATGATCTTCTTTGTCAGTATTGAGCCATCTCTGCCATATGCTTGTATCTCCTCCTTCAGTTATGAGACGCAGGATTTGTCTGTCAGCATTCATTGCATGGAGTTGTTTCAGGAGTAAATGGGAGCTCCCTCACATGCAGGGGTAGGAGTCTCAGTCAGTGTGTAAGGCAAAGGTCCTGTAATGGTAGAATTACACATGGAAATCCCTTCATTTCCTTTGAAATCACTAAATCCCGAGCTCCTGGATGCTCACAAGCCAAGGAGTAACTTTGTTCCTTTCTTTTAATTTGATCTGTGGCTTCCCTTGCTCTGGATGAGTGATCCAAGGCCCTCTTGTGTGGAGGTGGAGGGAGAGTGGAAGGCTGCCGGCCAGATTGGTGCTCTGAGAAGGGGTGATGGCTGTTTGCAGCCAGGCTGGGGGCACCATGGTGACAATGACAGCCTTAGGCTTTGATCTGTGGGACTTGGATCTCAGGCTTCTGTTCCCTTTCTGACTCACTGAGTCATGACACTTAACCCACAACTGTCACGTACCCTGGTTCCTAGCTTAGAAATCAGGGCAGATGGCAACCTCTTCCCTAGATCCAAGTTAACAGACTACAACATAATACAGTCCTCGGAGTTATTTTGAAAGTGGCTAATGAAGGTACAAAGTATGTTAATCTTAAGGAGGCTGTTCTTGGGCAGTTAGGTATTATCCTCCGTGACGTACTCTGTATATCCATTCTCTTGCCCCTTAACCTGCCTTCCTTATTTTCATTAATCTTCATTTTCTGGAAATTAAAGTCCAGGCTCCCAGAGGCAGTGGTCTCCTCAGTTCCCTGTTTACTTGGACAGTTCTGCCTGTCCCAGGACCCCTGGCATCTCACCCGCCCTGCCAGAATTCCTGCTGGTCCCAGCGCATACCTGCGTGATGGGTCTCTGAGTGTTTCTTGGCCTTTGCCTGTGTTGCTCCACCATTCCGGATGCTTCCTTCCCCTTTCTAGGCCTGTCAGAATCCATGTGGAAGCGCTCTCTCTGGTCAGACTTCTCCCCCTCTTCCCAACTGGAATGATTTTGTTCTTGCACCTTTATAAATTTGTTTTACCTCTGTCACAGCAACCATTACAATCTGAGGTTGGTTGCCTTGATTTCTCCCTCTGAACAGGAGCAGGGTCTGGGCAAGGACTGTTTCTTTATCATCCTATGAGCCAGCTTCTGGAACTCAGCTTTTCTACAGAGCAGGCATGGAGCAAAAACTTAACTGCATTAAAATAGTATCAAGAAACAAAAACCAAGACCTTTATATTAATTTGCTGGGTTTGTCAGACAAAACCTCACAGACCAGGGTGCTTACACAGCAGAAATTTATTTTCTCAGTTCTGGATACTAGAAGTCTGAGACCACAGTGTTGGCAGGGTTGGTTTCTCCCGAGGCTTCTCTCTTTGGCCTGTGGTTGATGCCCTTCTGTGTCCTCACGTGGCCTTTCCTCAGTGTGCCTGCCCCGCTGGTCACCCCCTGTGTGCTAATCGCCTCTTTTTACAAGAACATTGGGCAGATTGTACCCTAACTGCTTCATTTTAGTGTAATTACCTCTTTAAAGGTCCTGTCTCCAAATATAGTAGGACTTCAGCAGCTGAATTTTAGGGGAACATTCAGCCCCTCACGACCTGGAAACATATGCAGCTGATGGAGTGGTGGGAGAAATAACACGGGGTGTTGTGCACACAGTGGTCTTGTTCCTACCTCCACCTTCCATTGTATGTTCCTCATTCTTCTTTGAAAGGCTCTTTGTGAGTGTGTGTGTGTGTGTGTGTGTGTGTGTGTGTGTGTGTGTGGTTTTTTAATCCTTGGAAGGAATGTGCATAGCTGCCTTGCTTTAGATTACGGTCCTGCTGCCTTCCGAAGTGTGACTTCTGGACCAGCAGCATCACCGTCATCTGCGAGCTGGTCGGAACTGCAGGCTTGCAGGCTCCCCCTCAGAGGCGCTCTGTCAGAATCCAAGATGCCTGGGTCTGCGCCATAGTGTTTAAGGAAAGGGGGAACAGCCTCGGTTTCTTTGCTCTCAGAACTCCAGCTCTGCCCTGGGTCATGAGAGATAGACTCCCCGGGCCTGACAGGCTCCTGTGGGACTCCCCAGGAGATTGGAGGGAGAGAGCAGACCTCTCGCTCTCCAGCTTCTTGTGGCATCCACACGACCCCTCCAGGGTGCCATGCTGCCTGGTGACACAGGCCTGGCCTCACTCACCCCTGTGTCTCTCCTGCCCACGAGTGATGCCTGTTCCTGCTGGCATCAGTTTGAGGGTAGCCTCACCATCCCCCATGGCTTTCAAGCTCCTCCTTCAGCCAGTTCCCTGTTTAAAGCCCCTGGGATATAAGCCCTGAAGTAGCTTCTCTTTCATGGTTTGACCTGGTCTGCTACCAGAGTGCCACATCCCAGTCCCTTGCCATGCTGTGCCAGCCCCAGAGACTCCATCTGGACTCTTTGTCTCTTTCTCCCCTCTCATTCTCTTAGAATGCTGTCCAATATGTTTTTCATCCTGGCTGAATTTGTGTTAAACGGTGATAACTCTCTTGGGTCTTGGAACTTAATGTTGTAATAAATCCAGCAACTAGAAGCCTTGGGATCAGTGCATTCCCGAGGCCATGGTATCAGTTCCCCGTTTGCATAGCTTCGATATTGTGCCAACTACTCAGTGTTTGAAGTGGTTTATAAAGTGACTACTTGATATCCCTCCTGTGTGCCTTTTGGCTTGGCTTTTTATAAATCCCATATGTTTTACTGCTGATGAATTTTTCCAAGTAACGAGCCCCCAAATGCTTTGTCCATTCCTACTTTCCTCCCCACCAACCCTACCCTTTATATACCTCTTTGGTTTGTCTGCTCAGTACATGGTTTGATTTCTCTGTTCTCATTTTTCATCAACGAATGAAAAAAAAATGTTCGAAGATATGTTATCTGACTTCCAAATAACTCCTTGAATTCTGTGCTTCAAAATAAATCACAGTCAGTTTGGACCGCAGCATAAAGCTCTCGAGTGTCTGACAGATGGCGTGGCAGAAGGGAGCGCCGACTCTGGGCACTGGCTGTCCAGAGCCTGACCGCAAAGCGCTGCCTGCAGCCTGAGAGCACTCTCTGTTTGACTCCCGCCAGCACTGGCTACTCTTCCCATTTTGTCATAAATAGGGTCTCCTCCTTCCTGAAAACATACCCTTTGATGCCTCGGGGTCTAACTTGCTTTTGTGTTTTCATTGCCCTGCACAGGACATCTGACTGTGACTTGGCACCAGGGAGGGTTGGGGAGGAAGCAGGCTGCCCAGACACAGAGGCTGCAGCTGGAGAGACTTGCCCTTGAAAAGTGAGCTGGTTATAGAAGTTGAGTGAAAGTTGTTGTTGTTTTCAGACATTAATTAAGTGGAGTTTTTGTGTGTGTGTGTGTATTTTTCTTTGCACACACACAGTAAGCAATGTTTGCTGAATGTGTGGGATGGAGCATACTTGAGTCTATGTGATGGTGGGATCCTAATGCAGATGATTTAAGTTTAAATCGTACTGGTGTCTTAATATTTCATCTCTGGGGAAGAGAAGAGGCAGGCCACGACAGGCGCATGGCAGAGCTGGGTAACACTTTGATGGAAGAAAATGTTTAACTTTTTCAGAATGTTTTGACTAATAAGGAATGGAGTAAAATGAAATTGGAATCCTTTCTTGGCATAAGGTTTTCTGAGCTTGAATTTCATGGATATGCTTACTTTAAACCAGCTGATCTCTATTTTATGATAGAATCAGTCAACTGAACTTTTGTCTGTGGAAGATTATGGCAACCCATAGAAGATTTTTTTTTTTCCCCAGGCTGTCTGTGGTTTTCCATTCATAGAGCAGACATGTGTTGGGGAGTATGATGGGTTTGGAAGCAGCCCTAATAACTGGGGCTGTTGCTCAGCAGATCGAGGTGGGCCTTTGGATTCCCACCACTCAGGGCACTGAATCCTCTGGTTTCTAGAAAACCTACAAACAAATCATGGGAGAGGTGATACGTCGTGGCCTTTAGTCTCCCTTAGATGCAGTTAATCTTGACCTTTTCTTGGTACAAGAATTGAACCTTGGGGCAGCTTTAGGATAGAATTTTGTTTATGGATGTCGATTTTGCCCAGATTTTGGATTAAGGAGGAGGCATCTCTGTCAATCATGGGTCACTTTCCTTTTTAGCAACTCTTTGGGCATTTGATGGTTCAAAATTCAGACCTCACACAGTCTCACATATTGTTTCTAGCTTATAAGAGCATCTAAAAATACAGAGCGTTGTCTCTAGGGCTCATTTGGCTACGTGAAGATACTACATTGAGTTTCCAAGTGTTCGTCCAAGCAGAGACTGGCTGCAGTGGGAGTTTTGGAAGTCAGTGCTCTTTCCCCTTTGGTTTTCATCATGAGAAGAGATTCGGTCCAGCTGAGCACCTGCTTTTTAGTGCTGTCCATGTGCAGGTCATGCCTTTATGATCTCAGTAACTGCCGTGTGAGTTTCATTTTTGTAAGTTTTAAAAGTTTTAAAAACTTTATTTTCAAACTTTTGAAAGCTTTTTGGTAAAGAAGGGATGAGAGGTAGTGAGCATTTTTTTTTTTTTTTGGACATACCAATATCCTAGTAAATTAGGATTACTGCTTGCATCGATAAATAATTTCTTAGTGTTACTATGAATTTAAGAATACCCTCCCTGTAATGTCTTGCCCAGCTTGACTCATTTCTCTCTTCCGTCCATCTACCCACCACCTGTTTATTCATCCATCCATTCTTGACCTCTCCTCTCTCCCTCCCTCATTCATTAAAAATATTTTTATTGAGAATATTTTCTGTGTTAGACATAAGGTCTAGGCACTGGGTATAACCAATGAACCAACCAAAAAAAAAAAAAAAATCCTTGCCCTCATGGAGATAATTATATCCTAGAGCTAGAAGCACTCCTATAACCTCTCTTCTCCTTTTAAAAATAGACTTCTGGGGGCACCTGGGTAGTTCAGTCAGTTAAGTGTCTGATTCTTGGTTTTGGCACAGGTCGTTATCTCACAATTGTGGGATGGAGCCCCACATCAGGCCTTATGCTCAGTGTGGACTGCTTCTGATTCTCTCTCTCTCTCTCTCTCTCACTCAAATAAATAAATACAGTCCTTAAGAAAATAGATTGTTGACAAAACAATATAGTCCCTTCCTCTGATGTGTGATGTTTGAGGCTTCAGATTATGTAAACTACATGTCTTACTTTTCAGTTTTAGTATTTTATTAAGTTTACTTAAAAAGATAACTTATGCTAAATGTATTAATATATCTGTCTATATTTATAGTGCTTTGGAAAGCCCCAGAAGCATAGAAAGCTTTTATTTATTTATTTTTTTTTTTAGGGGAAGAGAGAGAGCGTGCATGGGGGAAGGGGTAGAGGGAGAAGGAGAGAGGATCTTTTAAGCAGGCTCCACACTCAGCACATGAGCCCGGCACAGGACTTGATCTTACAACCCTGAGATCATGACCTGAGCTGAAATGTAGATTTGGGTGCTTAACCAACTGAGCCACTCACATAGAACGCATTTGTAACATTGATTTCCATTAGGATGTAAACTCCATAAGGATATAGTTTCTGTTTCATTTGCTGCTGAGCAGGTTTGAATACTGAATAAATGAAAGGCTATAGAATGGCCCCACATGGGAACATGTCACTAGAGAAGTGTTTATGAATGACTTCATCAGTGTAGGCTCATCATTCCTGTTGTTAGGTTATAAACTCCTGAGGTCAGGGAACATGTTTGTTCATTTTTCTATTCCTCATAAATTCTAGTGCTTTATATACTAGTTCTCTATAACTAGGGAGTGTTCAGCGAATAATGGTTGAACTTGGTCAACTGTGTTCTCCCATTTCTGAGAATGTTTCAGGACAAGTTGGAGGACTTTTGCTGCATAACAATCTTCCCTAAAACCTAGTGGCTTTAATAGACTTTATGTTTTCCATGATATCGTGATACATGCTGGCTTACTGGATTCCCAGGATGGTCGAGAATGGCTTCACTCACGTGGCTGATGGTTGGCTCAATGTCACCCGTGCATGATCTGGCCTCGTTTCTCTCATCCTTAGGCTCATTGATATGGTGGTCTCCTGAGAGACTGAGCCCCAGTATCGAAGCACTCTTCAAACCTTCTCTTGTACTTCATTTGATAATGTCTCCTTGGCCAAAGCTACTCATGTGGCTAAAACCAGGATTAGGCATGAGGGAATTACCCAACGGCATGGCTTCAGGATGAGCGGTGATTCTTTCCATTTTTGCAAAAAAACGTGACCACAAGCATCTTTTTTCTCTGTTCTCCTTGTCCCCTTGCCTTACCATCCAGCGACAGTGATTTGCAACAGAGTGTGTATGTTTGAGCATGTATTCCTTTGTTTCTGTAGAGGACGGTATGGAGAAGAGAGAGGATTTGAGATAGGGGTTGCAATAAAGATGAATTGAGAGAGCACTGTAAGAACTTGTATGTCTCCCCCACTCTAATCTGCATTCTAATGTGGATGACTTCGTGTTTGAACAAGAGTCACCTACAAAAGCCCCACGTGCAGAGCCCTTTATCTTTTTTAGTGCATTCACGTGTACTATCTCCTTGGTTCTTTCTTGATCTGAAGCAAGAGAAAAAAGATGTGATTGCACTTGACGTAGTATGAAGTTGTTAATTTGTCAGCCTCTCATGAAAGTTAGACTGTGGCTGTTAATTTCCATCAGACTCTGTGTTTTCCCTTTTCTAAAGTTCTGCTCTTGCAACTGTTTGCTAAGATGAAGGGCAGAGTAATACAGTTGATTGTTCTCTGAAATTGGGACTCGATAATAATTGGGGGGGACCACTGTCAACACTACAGCACTGGAGGTTGACTGAAGAATTTGGCAGGGTCAGAGGCTAAGTGAGCGGTTCCCAGAACCAGCTCCCATGCTGTTAATAATGCTGAGGCTACCATATTTTCCATGGCAGTTTTCATCTTGAAAGAACTGCCCATAAATAAAGGCAATACAAGTATATGTTGGTTCTTACTTTTGAATAACGTTTCTGGAGCAAAAGGCTCAGAAATAAGTCAAATGCACCCTGTTAAATGTTGGAACCATGCGATAAATTATTTTGAATACATAGGGGATTTTCCTTCTGATCTTTGGCAGCGAGGCATGTGCGCTGACGGGCTTTTACTGCATATTTATTGCCACGGTCAGGGAGGAAAAGTTTGCCTGGTCATATGAAAGTGTGCTTTATGTGCACCTGAACTCACTAGGTGTGCTGAAGTGTAGGAACTTGGTTTTGTGGCAGGGGTCTTAAAGAGCGACCATGTCATGGTACAGATCAGTTTATTGTTCATGTCACCCAGGAGCACATCTAACTCATCTTGGCTGAGCTCTAGCCGCCATCGTGGGTTTGGAGAGGAGTGTGTGATGGGGAGGGGAGGGGAAAGGGTGTGGTGTGAGGAGATGGCTCGCCGCCTGCCTCACCGAGAGACTTTTGCCTGCGCACTCTTCTGACCTGGGTCATGTTGACCTCTCTGATTCCCAGAACCTCACTGTAAGATGCTGCCACCTGTCATGTAAGGTGACAAATGAACACTTATGGGATGTTTACAGTGCTGTCCAGCACATAGTTAGCAGTGTAAGCATTACAGTAATGTGGACCATTTTTTATTTGTTTGGTTTTCTGGGAATCCATCCTCTTATATGTAAAAGCGCCAGTAACAGATGTCCTCCCAACTGGGCAGAAAAAAAAAAAAAATTAACCTCTACAGAAGCTTTCAAAAGTGTATAGTTTTATGCGGTTACAGTGTTGCATTACTTCTAAGACATTTTATGGTGTAGCATTTTATGTTTGCTTAATTCAAGTAGTAGGAAATCCAGTTCCAAACTTGCTTAAATGGTAAAGGGGTTTATTAACTCACAGAAGAGTAATGGTCTAGAGGTAGCATGGGATTTAGGCATGGTTTGATCAAGGCACTGGCTCTGGTTCTCTGGGATTGTTCTTGGTTTTGCCTTTTTGTTGTGATGTAATGACTTCATCCTCACACATTCTGGTCTTGGAATGGCAAAGCAATAGTAGCATTTACAACTTTATATCCACCTGTCACACCATCTAAATTTGAGGGTTCTGGGTTTGAGAGTCCCCACCACAATTCTGAGCTTTGCCCTGAATGGTACATTTTTGAAGCAACCATTGGGGCCAGGGAGATACCCTGTGCTGACTGGCCTTGGCTTGTCAAGCCAAATCAATCACTTTGATAAGGGAATGGGTGACCCTGATTGGTTGAGATGAACGAGGGCCTACCTTGGGAGCTGGGTTGAGGTCAAGACACAGCGCTGTGCGCTGTACAGTGGGGGGAGTGGGTGAATCTTGGTGAAGCTGAGGGTGTCATATACTAGGGTGTAGGATATCTTCAGTGCAAATGAGATGCAAAGTAGTTGAAACATTTTTTTTTTCTTAAGAGAAAATGTTTTTGAATACTTCCTTTATGACTCAGAAGTCCTATATTCAGCTGGAAAATTATGTGAAAGGGCCAGTTGAGTATCTGTACTGTGGTGTGAAGATTTCATATGAGAGAAACTGCTCTTTTCTGGTGTTAGAATAGAACGATGGCACACAACGCATTCCCTGTATTCAAATGCATTTTCCTGTTCTCCTTTAGATTGATTACGTTATTTAAAACGAGCCCTCAATGTGGGTGTGTTCTCCTCTCTAGCTTTTCATTTGTAGCGTTGAATTTAGCTTAATTTCCAGTTGACCCCTTTGGCTTGATGTTTCCCAGCCCAGTCTACCTAGCAACAGTTACTATGAGCAGGGAGCTGGCATTGCCCTCCATCTGTAATACAGCAGCAGGTTTTAAGAGATTACTTTTGCTTAGCATCCTGCTTGATTTTTTGCTTTGCATTATTTAAGGATGACAGCAGTTTCTCTTAACTCCAGGCAGCAGAGTGGTTTTTTTTTTTTGTTTTTTTTTTTTTTTTAAGCAAAAGTGATGGTTTTAAGAAGTACGTATTTGGGGGTTCCTGAGTGGCTCAGTTTGTCAAGCGCCTGCCTTCAGCTCAGGTCATGATCCCAGGGTCCTGGGATCAAGCCCCACATTAGGCTCTCTGCTCAGCGGGGAGCCTGCTTCCTCTTCCCCCTCTGCCTGTCACTCCCTCTGCTTGTGTTCTTTCTCTCTGTCAAATAAATACAATCCTTAAAAAAAAAGAAGCATGTATTTGTAAGACAGTATAATTAGCAAGTAGGCATCTACTGAGCAAGAAATATGGACTTAGGTGGCATGTGGATGTTTATTACCAGGATATTCTGTTATTTGCAAGGGAGAGGAGATGGCTATACGTTTCTAATATCTCATGTACTACTCTCTAGCACCAGTGCCAGCTAAATACAGCTTTCCTGAGCAAGTGGTCTAGGTCTCCTAGATGAGAGGAGTTAGTTTCCAGTAGTTGTGATTTCCCCTTGAAAGAATGTAATAACACAGGCCTCACTGAAGGTGGTCATTTCCAGTATGCTTCTTATCAATGTGTTTTATGTAAGCTTTTCTTGTCCTTGCCATTAAAATAAAAACTACAGTGGCATTCTTAACAGATTGGGCTGAAATCTGCAGCAGAACTTGCTGCGACACTTCTTTAAGTTGCAAAGTCCGGTGTCTCATCCAAAACCACTTAAATGTCAGTTACTCCGCATGTCACAGAAGTTGGTTTTCCATGCCCAAGTGGTTTCCACCTGACACCACTTGTGGACCTTTTTCAAAGTCCATCTTGTGGGTTCTACAGATTCAGGCAAGGAGAACTGTGGGAGGTGACACCGTGACACCCCCAGATCTCCACTTTGAACAGGTGCCCTGTGCCTCCTTGGGAGAGGAGGGCCTCCTATCGCTAAAGCACATGGAAGATTGTCCCTTAAAGCACATTTTTTTTTTTTTTTCCCCTTAAAGCACATCTTGACGTGGTTCTTGCACAGGCCCCTGGAGAGGCATGGCACACCTGGCTCCGGCAGTGTCCTGTGGTCTCCATGCTGGGCACTCACACAAGCATTTGGAGCCTTTGGGTGATACCGTTTGGAAAGAAATTTCAACTCAATAGATGATTTGTTGGTGTTATTAAATAGAATGATTTATTCATGGACCTTTGGGAAAAAACTGTGGGTATTTCCTTTTTTAATGGAGGTTCAGCATACACTAGATGTGCCCACCTGAAGTGGGCAGCTCATGAATTTTGCTCTGTGTGTCCACGCCTGCAGCCCACACCCAGATCAAGGTAGAGAATACTTCCTACTCCCCAGAGTAGGAAGCTGAGAGCCAGCTGCGCAAGGAATGGGAATCCCTCTTACCACTGCCCGGTCCAGTATTTCCCGTCTCCCTCTCACTGAGGTAGCTCCTGTTTCGACACCTGTCACGGAGGTGACGTTTGCCTGTTCTCAAGCTTCAGACAAGTGGAGTCATGTGGTATATTATATTCTCTTCCTGTTTTGGCTTCTTTTGTGCAGCATGTTGTTGCTGTAAGGTTGACCAGTGCTGTGTGTAGCAGTGGTTTCCTCTTCATTATGCCACTCTGCCATATTCATTTTACCCATTCTCCTGTTGATCTTTGGGCTATTATCTCCTATCTTTTGGTTATGATGAATAGTGTTTCTGTGAACATTCTTGAGCCTGTTTTGTCAGGTGTATGCTTTCACTGGGCCCCTTTTTTCTGGCTCTCATTTTGGTAGGAGTTTGACCCCAGCTTGCCTTTCTCTGGTGTATGTCTGCCCAGTCTTTAAGAACTAAGAGTCCTTGATCCAAATATCCCATTCCTTGCACAGCTGGCTCTCAGCCTGGGCAAGGCCAAGGGAGCCAGCAAGACCCCTGCCCCGTGGATCAGGTCTGAACCCAGCAGGAGCAAAACCACTTATCCACAAATAGCAGATATTTGCCTTCAGTTGGCATGGGTTCCTCATATAATGGTTTTTTTTTTTTCTGTTTTCGTCTGGATCTAGTTTAATTGGGTGATTAACACAAATCTCTTCTGATTTCTGTAGATTTGTATAAAGATAATTTTGAAGGTTTTTAATATATTCTGTATTTTTTTTCCCTCCAAGTCTTCTTTTTTTCACAGCTAGATATTTAATCATTTGTACACTCTAAAGCTATTATGGACTGTCTGGTTCTCCTTTGCTAGATTCTGAGGTCCAGAAGGTAGAGACCTGTTTTAATTGTATTTGGAGCCTTACTGTGCTGCTCCCAAATTGCTTTGCATCCAGCAATCTAATATTAAGAAGAATAATAGTAGATAATATTTATTGCATGCTTAGTTGACTATGTGTTAGGCATTTTTCTAAGTCAGCAGTGTTTAATAGAAATGTAACACCAGTTACATAGTAGGGATTTAAAATTTTCTAATAGCAATATTAAAAAAAATAAGATATAGCTGAAATTAATTTTAACCCTACACTATGTTTAAGCTGTTATGTAAAAACACTCCACTTTGACATGTAATCAATATAAAAATTATTACCGAAGTATTTTATGCTCTTTTTTTTAATGAGTCCTTGACATGCATGAATTTCACATTTACAGTGTTTCTCAACTTAGATGCAATATTTGTTTAAGATTCACTTGATCGGTGTTTCGATTTTATAAAATTTATAGTTGGAAAGCAGATTCTCTCTCTTTTTTTTTTAAAGATTATATTTATTTATCTGACATAGAGAGAGAGAGATCACAAGTAGGCAGAGAGGCGACAGAGAGAGAGGGGGAAGCAGGCTCCCCACTGAGCAGGGAGCCCAATGTGGGGCTCGATCCCAGGACCCTGAGATCATGACCTGAGCCGAAGGCAGAGGCTTAACCCACTGAACCACCCAGGTGCCCCTGAAAAGCAGATTCTCATATTAACTGTGTTCCAAATATATTTAAAAGTTTTCCAGTAAATCAACTGAGTATAGTTTAAAAATTTAAACGAACAAATTAAATAAAAATGAGAAGTTCTGTGTTCCCACTGCATTAGCCACATTTCAAGTGTACGGTAGCCACATGCATGCTGTGGTTGTAAATGTCATGTGTATTAATTTGTGCTGTTCAGTGGCCTCATGAGGGTGGCATAGGATTATTATTTTCTTTTCAATTTATAGACAAGGAAACTGAGGTCCAGAGGGTGCACAGTTAAGGAGGAAGAGATCGGAATTTGAATGCTATCTTGAGGTCTGGGCTTGTGACTCCTCGGTACTGCCCAGTTCTGGACTGTTTGAACCTGACCTCGGTTCTTTCCCTGTTCACACGCATTGGCTTTTGTTGTGCCTTTCCCTAACCCTTGTCTTTTTTGCTTTTTTATACTATAAAGAACAAGGGGAAAAGCGGTCTTAGAAAGTGGCCCCATATTTGCCGTGAGTTTGGTTGTTCATCAGTGTTTTAAAAACCAAAATAGATGATGGTCACAGTTTAAGTACCATCTGCTCTGTTATCTCTGTAAATGTCAAGACAAGATTTGCTTTCTTTGAAAGAACGGCTCAGGGTTCCTTCTATGTTTGGTAATGCTCCTTCTTTAATAATGATTCTGATTTTTTTTTACTTCTGCCAAGGTTGGGCTCGCTCATCTCTTTTGCTTTGGCCCCTTTCTAAAGTCTTTTTCTTAGGCAGAGAGACATGCTTATTTCCCTGACTGAAAGCCTTGCTGATTACATATAGTCGATTAACACATACTTTGTTTGTTTTATGTATTATAGAATATATTTTTATAATGAAGTGAGCTAGAGAAAAGAAGATGTTACTAAAAATAGGGAAGAGAAGATACCTTTATGGTATTGTATTTGTTGAAAAACGTATGCATATAAGTGAACCCACACAGTTTAAACTTGTGTTGTTCTAGAGTCAGTTGTATTGTTACTTTGAGTGCTGCAGCCTAAGGAAAGCATTGTAATAGTGAGGTGATAATCTGCTATATCTCACCCACAGCATGCTGTGTTCCAGATTCCTCTAAGGTTGCATTCTCTTCCCTTCTCGAGGACATCCCCATTCTCTTCTCTGGGAATCTTGTGTGCATCCCATCACCTTGTCACTGCTTATCTCATTTGAATGAAATGGACAAAGGCCTTGCGCTTTTTTGCATTCTTTCCCTTTCTGGGTGGTCCCATAATTCAGGCTTTTGAAATACCTTGACTATTTTATAATTATTTAAGTCTTCTGAACTGAGGCAACCTAGTTTTTACACTTGAATATATCCCTAA
The DNA here is from genome assembly GCA_003697995.1 of Taxidea taxus jeffersonii. Taxonomy (NCBI): domain Eukaryota; kingdom Metazoa; phylum Chordata; class Mammalia; order Carnivora; family Mustelidae; genus Taxidea; species Taxidea taxus. The sequence continues at coordinate 27,912 of RCUC01131228.1, forward strand.
CTAATTGTGCGACTTGGACCAAGTAGAACCCCTTTCTCTTGGTCTCATTTTTTTCAGTCCTAAATGGAGTGGGCTGGTCTAGATGAGCTCTAAGCTTTCCTTCCATTGGAGAAGATCTTGGGTTCTTTCTCCGGAGGCTGCATGGACTTATCCCTGCAGGCCTCATACCGTGGGTATAGGAATCCTGCCCTGCTTCTCTGCTTCGCAGGTCTTCAGTGAGGGCTTCCTTTCTGTCCCTTGCTGCTGGATCTTTTTGGGAGGTGTGGTGGGGACAACTCTTCTTTTTTGAATGTCCCCTGGTGGCCTGTCTCAGGCTGGGCGTTTATGTATTACACACATAGTATTGTACAAATCAGAAGTCTGCCACTTGATGGATTTTCACAGACCAAACATGCCCACATAGGCTACAACTGGGTGAAGAGACAATGTTGTCAGCGCCTCAGTGTCCCTGCCATGCCCCCTTCCAGGCACTACTTTCTCCACGGGAGATGTCTAGCCTGACTTCTGAGATTATAGCTTTGTGTATCCTGCATATGGAATCCTACATAATTTATTATTATTATTATTATTATTTTGGTGACTAGATTCATGTCTCAGCATTATGTTTGTAAGATCCATCTATAATTTTGCACATAGTTGGATTGATTTTACTTGTGTAAATGTCACAATTTGCTTATTCATTCTGTGCTTTGAATTTGGGTTGTTTCCTGGTTTTGGCTGTTAGAAATTGTGCTGCCTTGACCCTTCTCGAATGTGCTTTTGGTTCACATATATACATATTTCCGTTGGGTAGATACCTCGGAGCAGAACTGCTGGGTCATAGAGCCAGATGGATGTTCAGCTTTTGTAGATAGTGAACATAGGTTTTCAAAGTAGTTGTACCATTTACACTCCCACTTGTATGAGAGGCCCAGCTGCTTTCCCTCTTTGCAACATTTGCAGTTTTCTTTTTTTTTTTCATTTTAGCTATTTTCATTGGATCTGTCAAACTGTGGTTCTACTTTGCATTTCCTAATGGTATTAAAAAACTTCCCATTACTTTTAATTAGCCTCATTTTCCAAATGACTTCACCTCAGACCTTGTCATGAAGTGAGTTGCCCCAGCGTTTGATGCCCTGGTTTACGGGGTGCTCCTCCAGCTTTCTCCAGCTCTCTTTGCTTTGTTTATGCAGAGACTTTGCTGCTCAGTCATCTTGGAGAGCTGTCACTCACTCTGTCACCAGCCCCTCACAAATGCCCACGGGGAACCTTCTGGGATACTTGGGGCATACCAGTGCAGTGATTTGGAGCCAACCCAAATCTGGTGGGTCTTTGGGATTCAACTTACCTCATTTCCGGTCAGTCTTATTTGTTGAGTGTGACTACCCATCCTGATGGCTTCCCCTCCCCTGTGCCCCTAGCTTTTGGGAGCTGTAGCTATTATTTTAGCCAGGTCAATATTCTTTTCTGCAAAGTGAGAAACTAATAACCATAATTGTAGCAAAAAATTGCAGGAGCATTTTAAGTGAATTGTATATCTTCATCTTAGGAAACGTCTTCAATGAACATTCCCAGTAAACTAGATAAAGACCTCAGCTTATTCTGGTGGCAGTATTTTGCTTAACCAGAATGTTCATGGCTGTCCTGATTTAGCAGCAAAGCCCACTTAAATTACATTGATTTCTGAAGATCTTTATTAAAAGGCTTTAGACAGTATGTATGGTTGAGAAAGTGCAAGGTCACAGTATATGCAATTTAATGTGTCTTTGATCTAGGTCTGGAGTTATTATCTAAACATCTTAAAGAAATCTTTTGTGTTTCACACCAATTCCCATTCAGATCTCCTTTCTTTCTCCGATGGCACTGTCTTCCTCAAAGTGCCGTGTCATTGTGTATGTTTTAAGTAATTAAAAAAAATGCTGAAAGAGACCTCAACAATCATCTTATTCACAGAACATGGGATATTAGAACAAGGGAGCCCAGGCAGGAACCTTGGTGAAACCCTTCCCTTGTCCTAGCCTACTTTTTATTTTATTATTTTTAAATGGAAATTGAGGCCAAGAGAAATTAAATGACTTGGCGTGAAAGTTCTAGAGTAGAACCAGGGCTAGCTCCTATTTTCTTATTCATAATTCAGTGCTCTTTAATTATACTTTACTTATCTTTTAAAATGGTTTCCAGACACCTAGATTCTTAGTACAAAGATGGAACTTTACTTTGATGAAGAGAATATAGCTAGCCTGCATCTTTTAGGATATAATTTTAATATATAAAATTTGGAGACAAGATTTAGCCCGTGGCATATTTAAATCAGCAAGCCATTCTATAATGGGCTTCATCTGCATTTAAATTATTCTTCAGAGATTTTGAAAGTTGGTTTTGAGTAAATGGCTTGTATTTATTGTTATATTAAGCCAGAGTGCTTTTTGGTTCAATTTAAGAGGAAGCCTTTTAATGTCTGCAGTGTCTCCTACCATTCCGGTCTGCTGTTAGTAAATAAAGACATGTTTGCATTTAAAACAAACAAAAACCCTGGAGAACAAAATGCTTTCTTTACTTCAGCCAAATAAGTGTTTCTTCTCAGTGGGTTAATCTTAGGAGATATTTTAAATTTTGGATTAGAAGGTAAATGACAACTGGCAGTTTTAAGTATGAAAAAGGACATCTATTTTAGAGTTGGACATATTCCACTTTCATAATACACAGTTAATGTGATGATAATTTGAAAGAAATACTGTGTGGAGGGTGCATTTCGGTTTCTTACCACTAGGTGTCGCCACAGATAGGAAAAACAAGCTCCCTGCCTGTTTAATTTCAGGGTCCTTGGTAGTGAAGTTGTCTGAGAGGACATGACAGGTTCTAAGTCGACTTGGGTCTGGTTACTGACTTCTGGGTGCTGAGTCTGTGTGAGAGATGAATTGTGAAGAATTTAGTATAACTCATGTCTCGTTGCAGCTAACTTGAGAATTGCTGCTGAAAGATGTAAATGTACCTTCGTGTTCCTGGAGATTCTTTTCTCAGTTTTAAAATCATCTTCCTAAAATTGCTGCAGGAGCAGAATACCCAGATAATACCTCAGCAGCTAAGAGTTTTCTTAAATCTGAGTATAAGGTAGTCATTTTGATTAGCTTGCCGCTAGAAAGCTGTCCCTTTGTCATTTGCTTATATATGTCACTTAAAAAATTTCTTGCTATGGCATTTCTTCTTTTACCTCACATTTTCCTAATTTTCAAGTCCAGATATTCTTGAGAGAATTAAAATATATCATGCCCTGTTTTCTTTTTGCATTACCAACTGTATATTTGATAATATTTCCTCTCTTGACTTTTGGTATAGTCCCTTGATTTTTGGCAGAGTTCTCCTCCTTGGTTTCTGCTGGATTGTGAAACTAGGAACCTTCATAAGTATTCAGGTTGAATTTTTGCCTAGCCTTTTCCTTGTTCAATTCATAACAGTTAAGGATGCAAGCTCTGCTTGCCGGACTGCTTGAAATGCAGTCCCAGCTCTGCTGGTTGCTAGCAGTGTGACTTTGGGTGTCTCAACTTCCTCATCTGTGAAATGGAAATAGTCCCTATCTCATTGAGTTGTTATGAGGATTTAATGAGTTGTTTGCAGAAGCACGTAAAGTAGTGCTTGGCCAATGATGTTCTCATTTAAGGGCTTGTTAAATAAAAGACTTTAGTTTCAGGCACTCTATGGGCACGTTTATAAATACTAAATAATCTAAAGCATATTTGGTTTAGTTAGGGAGGGAAGACGAAACATTTTCTTTCCCTTACAAATGAACAGCAGATGAAAGATAATGGCCATTATTGTCACTTCATTTATTCATTTACCATTTTGGAGCACCTGCTTGGTGAGAGGGGTTTGTGAACATGAATGAGATTATTCATCTGGCGAGGAAACCAAAAATGTAAAGAAATGATGAAATAAGTTGTTACAGGCGTGAGGCCAATAATGACAAGAGTTAACCATATCAGGGATGCATTTGGCAACAGATACCAGCAACCTGAGAAAAGGTCTTGTAAGCCAATTAAGGACTGTCCTTTTTCCCTCCCTGAATGGAAGCTACAGAACAAGGCTGGTGGCATGGACTTAGTGGTTCATGGTTTTGGGACCGTTTCTGCAATCACTTAATCACATCTGAGACTTAGGGGAAGGGCATTGGGGTATGGGGAAGGACAGTGGGGCATATGTTAGCTGAGTCTCCCCTCTTTCAAGCCCCACTCAACAGCTTTGCTTGTATCTTATTGTAGAGTTATGCCACATGGCCCCTTCTGGCTGCAGGGAAGGCCAGGAAATGGTTAGGCACATTGCTAGGCACATTGCCATTCCTACCAAAACTGGCCTTTCGTTCATGAGGAAGAGAGGGAAAGCAGAAGGTGGTCTTGACCACAAGCACTGGTTGTGTGCCAGCATTATCTGAAGTATCTTACATGTAGTAATCCACTGAGCTCTCGGAACGGCCCTGCTGTATGGATATTCATTATTACGCTCTAGGAATTGGAGGCTGGAATAGATAAGAAGCTTGTCACACAAGCTTGGCCGTACCGAGGTGGCCAGAAATCAGTCTGAGGATTTGCAGAGACTCAAAGGAGGGCTTGGCCAACCAGTCAGACCTTCTGGATGATAGTAGTAAGGATGTCAGGAGGGGTTCAGAGAAGAGTTGGCCTTGAAGCTAACCATATTGCTGAGCTGATGTTGGGAGTCTTGGGCTGGGGTAGTGAAGGCTTTCTGATGGCCTGAGCTTAGAAGAATCCATTACTCTGGGGAATGGAAGTTTTGGGGGAAACCGAGTGATCTTGGAGCAAGGGGCTAGGAGGAGGGAGGTGCCATGGCTAGAGGAAGAGCATGGATCAGACCATGGTGGATGTCATTTCCCCTTTAAAGCTCCCGCTGCTTCTTTATTGCTTCAGGAAAAATGCTCAGAGCTAATTTAAATTCTGAACACATATTCTGAGGACATTTTTCCAGTTTAGTTTCATTATCTGAGCCATCAGTATGTCTTTTGAAGTGTCTAAGAAGTATATTGAAATTTCTTATTCATTTCTCTCATTTCACATTGAATTAATGACATAGAATATTCAAAATGGATGGAGGCTTAGAGCTGATCTTATTCAACCTTTTCATGTCATAGTTGGGAACATCTGAGGCCTGAACACGGTATTCCCTTGCTGAATGATCTCCAGGATTACATAGGGAGTCAGTATCTGAGCCTAGGCCAGAAGATAATTTTCTCATTCACAGTCCAGTCCTCCCACCATTCCAGTATTGCCCAAAGTGTGTTCTCTGGTCCCTGTGTATCTCCTTTGCAGTGTACTGATGTTTGGATAATAATTTGCAATACTGTGTTTGACATACATCCTTGCTGGATTCTAGTTCTAGTCCTTAGCTGAATGCTTGACACAAAGCAGACATCCAGGAACTGTTTGTCGATGGACTGCTCCAGTGTTAAAGTTCCTTGAGAGAGGAAAAAACAAATCCTTGTTCAAATAAGTCTCAGAAATACTGGGTTAAACCAAATTAAACAGGACTGCTTATAGAAAGTTGGAAGAGCCTTTAATATAGTCCTGTGCTCTGTGGCTCTAGGATGGTTCTAAAGAGGGAGCTGCTCACTTTCGTCTTAATGGGTTCTGATGATTCCTGTTTGGCTCTAAGCCAAACGACCTTTTTCAGTTTTGATATCTGGCACGTAAGAGAACTTACAGCCTGAGTAGATTCCTTAGAACAAAAGTGCTTTTTAGTCTTTGTAGATTGCTTTTGGTCTTTTGCTACTAAAACGAAGAGTTTGCTGCTAAAAATTCTGTTGTTTTAGAAGACAGTGGCGGTTTGAAACATGATGGATGTTCTTCGCTTCTCAGAACCTGGATCTTGTTTTTGTCCATCAAGTATTGGTACTTGGTTGTGGTCAGATTCTAAGGTTGGCCTCCCAAAGTCTGTTTGTCTCAGGGAAGGAGGTGTCCTGAGATAATGACTTAATGCAGTTTTTGGAGAGGGAATTGGCATGGTGATAGCACAGAGAATAGGTCAGCAAGGGCAGAATGCAAAGCCTGTGGGCTGGCGGTCAGTCCACCTAGAGGTTTTGGCTCAATCTACAAAGTGGCAAGAGCAAACAACATGACCTTATCATGGGAACATTGGGAATACTGTGATATTAGTCCTATGATGGGATTCAAGAAATGTTTCCTCAGATTGTGTGGGAGAGTCTCCTCAATACAGAGATTGGCTTGGGCCCTTTACCTTTGTACCAGTGAAGATTTCTTTGCTTATATAAAATTAGGATTAAATTATTCTGCCAGCTCCCACTCAGTAGAGCTTGGTGGCCTAGAGCATCTGCATTAAGCCAGTGAGTTTGGGGTGGAAGCCTGTCTTGACCTGTTGGAGCGAGTTAAGCTGAGTTACTTTAGCTTCCTTTTCCTTATTAAAATGGGGATGATAACCATTTCTCCCTCACTGGAATAATACACGTAATGATGTAATCTGTATAACTTCTTTGTACGGTGTCTGTAAGAGAGGTTGGCATACTTCCCTTAAAGGAACAGAAAGTGAATATTTTAGGAGCCTTATATGTGTTATCAAGTGGAAGAGGCCAAGCTGAAAAGACTACGAACTGTAATTTTCCAACTAGATGGCATTCTGGCAAAGGTAAAACTCTGGAGATGGTAAGATCAGTGATTTTCAGAGAGAGATTAGGGGGAGCAAAGGATGAATAGGCAGAACACAGAGGATTTCTAGGGCAGTAAAATTATTCTGCCATGGTGGGTATATATCAAAGTCCACAGAATGTATAACACCAATAGGGAAAGTATTTTTTCCCAGACTGTGGCTGATCTTCTCATTCTCTTGTCTTTTATAGAGCAGGGGTTTTGAATTTAATAAAGTCCAGTTTAGCAATTATTTCTTTTGTTGGCGGTGACTTTGGTGTTGTATCTAAAAGTCACTACACCGTCAGCATGCCAGAAGTCGTCTAGGTCTTCTCCTATGTTATCGTCCCTGGAGTTTTATTGTTTTACATCTTACATGGAGTTCTGTGATCCATTTTGAGTTAATCCTTGTGAAGTGTTCTTGCATGTTGTCTACTTTTTCCAGTAAAGCCCTTAGCGTATTAATCATAGTTTTTAAAAAGTCTTAGTGTGGTAATTATAAGTTTCCTGCTATATGTGCCTCTAGTTCTTGTGCCTTTTCAGTCTCTTCATATTGTGTTTTTGTCTTTTAGTGTGCCTTATTGTTTTTAGATGAAAGAGGAACTATGGTAAATAGGGCTTCAGTAGTATAGCAGAAAGGGTTGGGAGGAGGGAAGCATTCTGCAGTCATATGATTAGGTCTCAGTCTCTTGGTGAGCCTGTGCCCTGGACTGTGAATGTCATAGTACTTTTCACTTGATTCCTTCCCTCCCCCTTGACACCTTAGTTGGGACAGGATGGCCAGAGTGAGCTGGAGTTGGGTATTTCCCTTTCCACAGGTAGGTTAGACTCTGATAAGACCCCAGCAGGCTAGGCTTTGGTAAGAGAATTGATTGAGGACAGTGCTTGTTAAGAAGAACAGAATGTTCTGGTATATTTCAAAATGGCTATTTCCCCCAACCTTCTACTGGAAGCACAAGGGAATTTTTCATTATATTCACTGTGAGTGTCTGGTAGAGCTCCGGGAGGGGGTCTCACAAAAGCTTAGTTGGCCCTCTGGAGCTTTTAACCCTCAGACTTGTCCACACCAAGCCTCCACCAATTTGTCAAGTTATCCTTTACTTTACTGTCCTGTGTGTTCTCATGGATTTCTGCTCCAGTAACTTGTGATCCTCTGTGTCTTACTGTCTGTCTCTCCACTTTTGGGGTTGGGGGTGTAGCAGTTGGTCCTGTGACCTCACTGCTCTGACAGATCTAAGAAAAGTTGCTGTTTTTCCAGTTTTTTGTTTTTTGTTAGTTAGTTTGTTTTTTAGCTTTTTACTGTTGTTAAAATAGAGTGGTGATTTCTAAGGTCCTTACATGGCAGACTAGAAACCAGGAGTTAGTTTTTTTTTCTTTGAAACTAATCCCAGAGTGGGTTCTCATTCAAACCCTGATCTGTGTTTTGTCATATTAGCTCACTATAATAATTTATATTTTTATTATAAAGCTATAACAGTCAGAACCGGATGTTCCTGTCATGTAAGTGGACACACAGACCAATGGAACCGAGTTGAGAGCTCAGAAATAAGCCCACATATATCTGATAAACTAATATTTGACAAGGGTACCAAAATATATAGAATGTGGAAAAGATAGTTCCTACAATAGAAATGGTGTGGGGGGAAAACTGAATGTTCATTTGCAAAAGAATGCAGTTAAACCCCATCTAATACCACTCACAAAAATTAGCTCCAGGTGAATTAAAGGCTTAACTTTAAGACCTGAAATTGTAAGACAAATAGAAGAAAACCTAGGGAAGTGCCTTTTTGAAATTGATACTGGCCTAGATTTTTTGGAGATGACACCAATAGTGCAATGAATAAAAGCAAAAATAAACAGGTGGGGACTACACCAAGCTAAAAAGCTTTATAAAGCAAAAGAAACAGTTAACAGAATGAAAAGGTGACCTACAGAATGAGATAAAATATTTGCAAACCAAATATCTGATAAGGGGTTAATACGCAAAGTACATATGGAATTCCTACAGCTCAATGGCAATAAAACAATAATCCTATTAAAAAATGGGTAAAGGACCTGAATGGACCTGAATAGACATATTTTTTTTTCCAAAGAAGACATACAAATGGCCAACAAGCACATGCAAAAGATGCTCAACATCATCTATCTCAGTGAAACGCAAGTCAGAACCACAATGAGGTACCACCTCACACCTGTCAGAATGGCTGTCATCAAAAAGACAAGATATAACCAGTGTTGGGGAAGATGTGGAGAAAAAGGAACCCTTGTGCACTGCTGGTGGGAATGCCAACTGGTGTAGCCACTCTGGAAAACAGTATGGAGGTTTCTCAAAAAAAAAAAAAAAAATAGAACTACTATATGATCCAGAAATTGCACTTCTCTGTGTGTGTGCGTGTGTGTGTGTATGTGTGTGTGTGTGTGTGTGAAGGAAATAAAATAATTATCTTGAAGAGATATCTGCACTCCCATCTTCACTGCAGTGTTTGCAGTAACCAAGACATGGTATGAATCTGAGTTTCTATCTTACGGATGACTGGATGGATAAAGAAGATGTGGTATGTCATGTGGAATATTCAGCCATTAAAAGGAAGGAGATCCTGCCTTTTGCAGCAATGTGGATGGACTTTGAAGACATTACATTAAGTCAGTTAAGTCAGAGAAAGGCAAATACTGTATGATCTCACTTGTATGTTAGAATCTGTAAAAGGCGAACTCACGGAAGTAGAGGAAATAGAAGTTGTTAAGAGAGTAGATCTTGAATGTAGGGAATGGAGGTGTTAACTAACCTTATTATTGTTTTGCAATATATATGGGTATCAAATTATCACATTGTACACCTTAAACTTACATATGTTATATGTCAGTAATATCTCAGCTGGGCAAATAATTTATATTTCAATATAGGTAAGCCAAAGAGGCTTCACTTAACACTGTTGCATTGCTTACCTGCCCTGCATATCTAAAATGTGTGGTGGTTGAGACGCATCCTTTCTATTTGGAGCCCTGTTTCCGCATCCGTTCTATAAAGTAACCACCACGTGCCTCAAGGTAAGATCCTACATACTGGGCATATGGGACCTGGTAGACCAGGTCTCTGCTTTCATCAGACTTCCATTATGCTGATTTTCTCACAAATTTCGTTAAGTTCAAGGAAAGAAGTGTAAGAAGAATGATTTTCTCTATTCACTAAGAATTTCACTTAGAATTTTTTCTTTTTAAGTGAGGAAGAAGATAAATCTGCTTTGTTGAGCTTTTGTTATGTAGAACTTAATATGGGATAGGATTACATAAATGTTATGTACCTGTATAATGTGTGTGTTGGGTTCTTGTTGGAAGTCTTAAGAATAATTTTTTTCTTTCACCTTTAGTTGTTGAACTGTTTAGAATAATTGTTGTAGAGACTTTCTGTATGTATGTATGATAACATATAGGAATGCATGTGGATGCAGTTACACGTTTTAAAATAACATGTGGAATGCCTGAGTGGCTCATTCAATTAAGTGTCTTGCTCTTGATTTGGCTCAGGTTATGATCTCAGGGTCTCAAGATCAAGCCCCACATCGAGCTCTATGCTCAGTGAGAAGTCTGCTTGAGATTTTCTCTTTCCTTTTCTCTCTGCCCTTCCTGCTGCCCACATCCATGTGTGTTCTCTCTCTCTCTCTCAAATAAATGAATAAATCTTTTAAGATAACATGTATGTTAAAATGATTTAAAATAAAAAACTAATGCAGAGGCCCACTGGAATGGGGGCACACAGTACTTTAGAGGTGTGTGGAACGCTACGCTGGTGGAAGACAAAGCAGCTTGATGGACTGAGATTGACCACTTCTGGTGCTGTGAGTCTGTGGACCTAAGCTGTATTAGCAATAAATACTTCCTGTTAAAGAACCTCTTGACTTCCCATTCATTATGGTTCAGTACCAGCCTGGCCCCCAGCTCTTTGTGGAACGGGTGTGTTCTGGTTTATCTAGAGGCAGAGAACATGCTAGAATAAATGACTAGTTGAAGTCCATTGTTGTTTGTTGTTATTGTTGTTCCAGTGTTAGGCATTTCTTTCTTTTAGGAGTGGGGAAATGCTTTTCCAGGCGTGTATTAATCCTCTCACGTCCACTTTTGCAGTAAGGCAGGAGTCCTTATCTCTTGTACATTTATTTTTAAAGCGGTGGAAAACTGCCTAAAGCATCCAGTAGTTAAATGATTTATCAAAGGTCACTCCTAGATTTCATGGTGGTTAGGAACTCACTCTCCGCCCCTCTTCATCGTCCAGACTTCAACCTGTCTGATCTCTTACATCTGATAAACGTTCAGCTCGAACAGATTCTCGCAATTACTCTCTAATCTTTGACAGATGACCTTTTATTTAATTTTGAAAACCAGTACTTTGGGCATGACTATTGTCTACCATTATGGTGGACAGTTGGGGTACATGTGTGAAGGAGTGAACAAAGGCATTGTGCGTCCAGTTTGCACGAAGAACTTAGCCGTGGGGGGCATGTGCCACTGAGCAGGGATGGGGATCAAGACTGGAGCTTGGAGGGCATGCCCGTCAGAAACCATTGAGCCGGTGGGGAACTAGACCTCAGAGGCTGCCTGACTTCCTTGCATATCTGCTAAAGGAACTTTACAAAACCTTGCACTCCCTTTCATGTTTGTAAGTTTGTATCTAACTGTGTTTTGTCACATATTCAACCTCTGCACAAGATAGAACTTCTGGTGCTGTTTAAATATTAACATTTTAAAATAAAATTTACATTACTCTTCTCGGCGAATCCAGTAGAATCTAAAATCACAGGGATTCAACATCCACTGTCATCTATGTAAAAATGAATTCAAGTTCTCTTTTTAACTGTTGGAGATTTTACATCATTCTCTTTTCTCCTTGAACTTGTGTATCCAGTTTGCCCTCTAAATTTTCTTCCTAGCATAATATATTTTTGTGCTTGGAAGTTTTTCTTTGATCATCCTAGCCTAATCCCTTATACTAAAACCATGCCAATAATTTGAAATGTAATTAAAAATATTTCTTATAATCATGAGGCTGTAATTATTAAGAAAATTTCTTTCAGAGTGAGCTACCATTATAATTGTTAGTTGTACACACTTTATCAAAGCAACATAAGTATTATGCATTTTGATAACTAATTATTACGCCTTAAAAATGCTGTTAGAAAATGTGTCATTTAACAAAATGTGTGGGACTCTCCCCTCAATTAGATGACTATTCACAGGGACGTTGATAGAGGGGCTCTCTCACGTAGATGAGTTAATGGGAGTGGAACTCCTTCTACTCCCATTATACATTGTGAAGGACACATTGTGCAGTGTCCTTCAGTTCCTCCCAGTGATTGTAGGTAATAAGCAGAAAGCCACATGGTGATCTATCATCAGAAATTACTGTTAATATTCTGTGCACTGACAACTAGAGATTTAGTCCTCCTTCAATTTTGTTGAAAGTTAAGAATTGGAAACCACCCGACTTCCAAAAAGGCTTTGTTATCCAATCATTAGAATCATTCACTTTCTCAGTTTCTGGGAAGTTTACCAAAAAGGCTTTACCTCCACTCATCAGACCACTATCAATCATACCTGTTGCTGTTTTTCTTTAGGGCACCTTTTAAAATTCTTTGTACTCTGGGAAGGCTGAGAATGCGTTTTTATATTATTGGCTTTAAGCATAGTTTTGTCTGTATATTGTATGTGTGTGGTGAAAACCATGGGGTTGTGAAATTGTTATCTTTCCAGTTAGAAAAACAGTCCTCTGGTTTAAAAACATCAGACTCATTCTTCAGTTGAGACAAATACATTAATATCTGTTCCTTTGGCATCCATGTCATTTCTGTTCTCCAGCCCTCAGATGGTAGATGGGGGGAGCTGGGTACGGTGCCTTTGCCAACTCAAAAAAAGGAAATGATCTTCAACGTGTCTTCTCATTCCTTCTGCTTGCCTGTTGCCAACATACTTTAAAATATCTCAATTCAGGCCAAAATACCCAGGTTCTATCACCAGCTTTGACTTCACATACAGAATGTGTGTACAGACAGTCCTTCTTGGACAAGGATATGCCTTGAGGGAGGCGTCTTAGGTTTAAAACAAATATTCACATTTTCTTCTGTTTGGCACCTTGAGTACAATTAGGATGGGTAGCAGGTGTGTCTTTCTGCTATAAAATGGAAGAACAGTGTGGATTAGGAGATGGAAGAGGAGCAGTGTCGGGGGCGGGTACTGCCAGGCACCTTCTCAGCAGATCCGTTCTAGAAAAGCACGCACGTGAAAATTGGAGATTTGGAGCCTTTGACTATGTCCATGCTTAGTATCCTCGGGAAGTTTCCCTCTTTGGACAACTTCCAGTTTGAGACTTCTGTTTTGGGGCAGTGATTCTCAAATACCTCTCTTTGTTCTAGAAGGCCAGAAATTTGTTAAACATTCATGTCTTTTCTATAAATTCTTCTGAGCCTATGATGTACAATTCTGTATTTTTTTTTTTTTTTTTTTACTCTTGACAGTTACTTGTTAGTAAGTTAGGCCACTGCAACTTGGTATTTATAAGGGTAAGTTGGGAATGACTGGTCAGTATTCCATTAAGAAATCTGTAATTTTTGGGAAGAGCTGTGCTGTCAATCACTGTGTCTTCAGTGTGCACTTGAGCTGGTCATGGCTTTCAGTCATTGATATTCTTTGACAGAGGGAGAAATCACAAGTAGGCAGAGAGGCAGGCAGAGAGATGGGGGTGGGGGGAAGCAGGCTCCCTGCTGAGCAGGGAGCCCGATGCGGGAATCCATCCCAGGACCCTGAGATCATGACCTGAGCCGAGGCCGAGGCTTAACGCACTAAGCCACCCAGGCGCCCTTCAATCATTGATATTCTTGATTTAAAAAAAAAAAAGTGTAAATTTTAGGTTACATTTAGTTTGGCTTCACAGCGATCATTATACTTTGCTATGTGTGTTTTATCTTTTCATGTATAGTGATGAGTGAAATGGGCCTGAGTTGGCATGATTTTGTTTCTTTTGTTTCTTTCCAACATAATTCTGGTTTTTTTTTTTCCCCCACTGAAAGTGGAACCAGTGAGTCTCATAAGTTTTTGGGTTCTTTATGTTAGTTAAAGAAGAAAAAAGTTTGGAAAGCCACTATTTAGAGGATGCAGGAGAGAAATTATTTTAAAATTATGTTCTCTTTCTCATTACTGATTTTTTGTATTTATATTTTTCCTCCTTTTGTTAGACCTACTAAAGGTTTCCCTTTCTTCTCTCCCTGTGTATCTTCAAGTCTTGTGTTTCTTTTTCATTTTCAACTGTTAATTTCTGCTTATGTCTTACTTCCTTATCCTCTTATATTTAAAAAAATTATCTTTATGCTCTTTGTATAAAAATGAAATTATTAAGGCTATGCATTTTCCTTTGAATATAAATTTGGCATCCTGTACATTTTGATATGTAGTATTTATATTTTTGCATAAGTATTCCAGTTGTTTTTAATTAGTTTTATTTTCTTCATTGTCTCAATAGACATTGAAGAGAATGTTTGTTTTGAAAATTTCCTTGAATTCTTGAGACTTTAATTCCAGATTTGGGCAATGATTCTCAAATACCTCTTTTTGGTCTTTTTTTTTTTTCTTTAAAAAATTGTTTTTAAAGGTTTTATTTATTTGAGGGAGAGCAGGGGAGAGAGAGAGAAAAAGAGAGAGAGAGAGAGAGGATGAGCACGGGGTAGGGGAGGGTCAGAGAGAGAAGCTGACTCCCACTGAGTGGGGAGCCCAATGCGGGGTTTGATCCCAGGACCCTGGGATCCTGACTTGAGCTGAAGGCAGATGCTTAACCAACAGAGCCACCCAGGCGCCCTTCAAGGTCTTTTTCTTTCTGTGTTTCCATTGTATGCTCTGTTCTTCATTGCTCCCCACCAGTGTGTTTAGTCACTGGTCTCTTTGCTTTGAAATGAATGGAGGTATCATTTTCTGGGATGCTGGAGGCCTTTGTAGTAAAAGACAGGTGGATTTCTTATAGGGCTTATGATGCTTTTGTCAAAGTTCAAGCTCCATTTTCTTCCAAATCCTAGAGTTGAGGAGAAATCTTAGACCATTTTACTTTAAATCGAACTTGCATTTAATTTTCATTTGTACTTCTTTGGGATGTATTGTTATGAGATGTGCAGGTTTGGGTGTAGGTTGCTTCCCTGTCATTCTGTCTGGATTCATAGCATAAACAACTTGAAATTTCCATTGTATATATATTGCCCCCCCCAACACACAACTTTTTATTTTCGTCATTTTTAAAATCTTATTGTTCTTTTAGATGTGGCATTTGTGAGTGGAGAGTGAGACCTGTGAATTTGACAGTTTTGACTCTTAAGAAATAGCTGAGTGTTAAAGGAGAGAGGCTGTTTGAGCACAGGCCCGAAGCCAGAGGAAGGCTGGAAAGGGTTTGAAATGTTTTAGAAACTTATACTCCTAGGAGAGACCCCTCTGTGCACATATCTTCAGAAGGGTTTTTGAGTTTCCCAGCCTGCAGGAGATTAGCAAAAAGCAAATTAGAAGTGGGATAGGAGCTGTGAGGAACAGGCCCAGATAGCAGGGATAAATGACAACCTGCTGATTTTAAAAGAGGCAGAACAATTTAAATAAATCCAAGCACTTTGATGGCTCCTTGGCTCAGGATAAAAGTCGTCTCCACACCCCCTTCAGAGGGCCCAACCTGAGGCATGGACTGAGTTCTGTTACACTTGAGTCATCTGGGGTCATAACGATGACTTGGAATCCCAGAGACGGATCACAGTGCATTCAACCCAAGGGCCTGTAAAATGTGCTATTCCTTTGAGGAGAAGGTTTCTCAAATATAATTCCAGCTTAGAAAATGGCTGAGAACTTTACAAAAGGAGGCCTAGACTTCTGAGAGAATTCCTTTGTGGAGAACGTCTGATACCCACACTTAGCGACAGTGTTGGTTAAGTAATGACATTAGTAGATAGTTTTCATATTTTATGTGTATTTTATGTACAGTTGCAAGTTTCTTGAGGTCAGGGACCACATTTTGTGCTTCTCTGTATTACCTTAGGTAGGTAGGTAGTCACTAAATATCTGTGCCTGAGAGTCTTGGTAGTTAGGGCATAATTCTCAAAAGAAATACCTGTATGCCTGTAATTAAATTTATATTACATTATTTGGCAAGAAATCCTTTCAGGCCCTTCTTAAAAATGATAATCATACAAGCATTAGAGTTGGTGAATGGGGAGTTGGTGTTTATTTAATATAAATTCTAAAAAGACTTCTGATATGATTAATTTTCATTATTAAAAGAGAGCATACTGGATATTAGTTGTATTATGTTTCATATGGAAGTGAATCAAAGTGTCTTTTGGGATAATAAGGAAACTAATGCCTCCCATTTATATTGTACCTTTCTTCCAAAGAGTTGAAAGCACTTTCCGAGACTCATCTAATTAATCTCTTTGACTGTCCCGCGGAGTGGCCCGTGGGGCGTGGTGTGTGTATTTGAGCACGTGTGTGCACATGCATGTGTCCATGCAGGCATGGTTTTTACGTGGATTTCCTCCCTTCTCCTTTTTCTCCCTCTCTCCTTCCCGATCTCTCTCCCTCCTTTCCTTCCTTCGCTTTTCATTTTGTCTAATATAATCTATTTTCTGGATCTAATCTTGGCTAGAACTTGGCATTTTGTTAAGCGTCACGTTTCCAACAATCACATGCTGTTTTTAGACTATCAAGCCGCATGGATTCATAATGACAGAGTTTTCTGGGAAAAAAAATACAGCATGTGCTACCCATACACATCAGACCATTTCTCAAAAGTTGATATCAGAAATGCTATTAGAACATAAATTTCAGCAGTGCTTTCCATTTTTGACTCTTATAATAGATTTTTGATTTTTTTAGTAATTGCTTTTATTTTCATGCCCAGCTTTAGGGGAGTGAGCGAATTGCCTGGGTGACAAAAGCAAGCAGTTCATAGGAAAAGTGAGAAGGTGAGGTTATTCCCAGTGTGACGTTTTCTCCTTATGTGGAGCCACGACGTTAATTTTCTGTTGTCTTCTTCTCTTCGCCAGACCTGCTCACTTGGGCAGCTCTGTATGCTCCACATGTCATTTTCTTTCACTGATAGTCGTTCTCGGCAGCCACTGGTGCCTTTGCGGATTGCTCTCAGCAGCTGTGTTTTGGCAGTAGAGTGGCTCACGAGCAAAACTACACCATTTCGATCTGGGTTCTGGCAAAATCTTGAATGGATTTCCTGATTGATGAGGGTAGAAAGGCCTCACAATGCCACGAGGAAATATTGGTGCCTCATCTCCCGAAACACTGATTTTCGTTTCCCCTCAGTCATGCTTTCCTCAGGCAGTACAGGTTAGTTTTTTTTTTCCTTCCCAAGAGCATAAAAGAATTTTACATCCACCCTTTTATTCTGTGATCTTGAACCAGTGATGCAGGTGTGGCCCAGCAGTGATGCTTTCTTTAACTTCCATGCCATCCTGTTTTAGGTCCTTGTCCATGGCAAGGGGCAGTTCCTTATCTGGGGGAGGCCTTACTGTGACTCTTTATAAACATCTTGAGCTGGAGGCTTTGCGGAAGGCAAAGACCTTTCAAGGAGTTATTCATACTCCTCTTTGTTTTTTTTACCGGACGAGACAAGGCAGCATTCCCATGCGACTGGCGCAGCTGTTGAATACTGGTTTACAAACCACAGCCAGGCTTCTCGTGGATGAGGCAAAGGAAGCCTTCAGATGCAGAGGCTCTTCAGGACCGCCCCCCATCCCTTGTCTCCCCTTTTTTACATCTCATGGAGCAGAAATGAAGGGCTGTTGTGACATTGAATTGTAATTCTGTAACTTCATTTGAGCAAAGTCAACTATTGACTTTTCATTTTTAGGAAAATAGTGGTGAGTATGATTTCTGGCCTGACGTATTGCTGACAGAAATTTTGCAGCATTACGTGTTTTCTGTCCTTTCCAGGGTACACACATTTAGAAATACGAGGTTACGAGCCTAATTTACTAATATTTTGTTTCCACAAAAAAGGAAAACACTTGCATGGCCTATCTCTAAAGTGGAATTTGACCAAAAGTCTTTCATAATGTGTACCAAAGTGAAGGGTTATTTATTAATGTTGTCAGCACGAGTAAGAGTTTGCTGGGATTCCAACCCAGAACCCATCATATAGGTCTTACTTGGACTAACTTGTAAATGAGAATATTTGGAGAATAGGATGAGGATGGGGGATTATCCTCATTTACGTTTCTGTGTCTCCATACCTGTATGGAGTTTTCGACATTGTATTGTTCCTCCCCTGAGGCTTTGGGATGAGATAGCTCTACCCTGGAAGCCTCGAGCTGGATCACAAGGCATGTCCTGCCATGGCTGGATGAGCTTGTGTATTCCAAGGCGTTCATGTGTCAGTAAAAGTGATAAGTGAGTTGGGGTTCCATCCTTGTGTTCTTCCCCAAGCCAGCTATGGCAACAAACATGGGGACAGGTTCTGGTGGAGTGTTGTTGAGAGGTAGTTGGTGTGGTGGTTAGTGTCATGGTCTCTGAAGTCAGGTTACTTACCATCCAATCTGAGGTGCATTATTTACTAGTTGTATAACTGGGCAGGTTACTTAACATTTTAGATGTTAATACTAGGGATCTCTTTAGTGCCTATCTTTTTCTTCTTTGGGATTACTTTATGGGGCTCAGAGGGCCCCACCGTCCATCAGGACCACATTGGCTAAAGAGCACACAAGGCATGTATGTTTTAGAATGAAGGACTTGGGTGTGCGCCTGAGCCTTAATTGGAATAAGAAAATCGTGAGACTATTTTTAGAAAGATCACGGCCGGCCTTTTCTGTTTGCGTTTTTTGTTTCAAAGAAAGAAAAGCAATCTACTGCAAAAACATTAATGTCAGTTTGAATTTGAGAATTTAAGCATTGAGAGCTATGTATTCCAAATTGGGCCTCCCAGAGGAAATATGACTCTGCCATGTGTTTATATGAGTCAAATGTGGTGAGCTGGATTTTAGCTATGTGGAAATCTTTCCCTAGATTCAGTCAGACCTTCAGAATTATATGCCTGGACTGGATCATATTAGCGCCCAGCAGAATTGCTCTTATTGAACTAACTTTTAGCAACATCCCATTAACCTATATTGAAGGACATTGTAAGAAATGCGCTAGAAAGCAGGTTGCCATGTTTAATCTGAGGAGTTGTTAAGGACTAGTTTGAGTGTCTCTGTGAGAACACTTGGGGGCATTTCTCTTGGGATCAGGCAGGGCTGGTACTGTGCCCAGAAGAGGTTTTGTTTTCAGCTGGCAGGTGCTGTGAATCAGGTAGCCTTTCTGTATTGGCAGATATATTTAGGGTCAGAGATTTGTCTCACCCTAAAAGAATGAATGTGTAAGTCCTCCTGGCAGGCAGTCTGTGGCCTTAATTTAGGCCACTGACCTTTTGTCTTGTTTATTATTATTATTATTATTATTATTAGGTTTTCTTTGTTACTGTATGCACGCTGTTGTTAGTGGAAGTGATAGCGAATATAGGTTGTCACTTTAGTTTCTGTGAACTGTTTATCCCTTGGCTTTGACAATAGTTGCTAAGTCGTGCCCGAGTCAATGATTTCAATAGAAGTTACAGAATGGTGATTTTCTGATTTCATCATTCCTCCCTCCTTCATGAGCCACTTCTGTGAAGTGGCACTTCACTCACCACCAGGCCCAGTTAGAGCCTCTGAAAAGTCAGGAGAAGTGCTTTTTCCCCTTTTATTATATTTTTAAGGTAAGGAATTGGTTTCGTAGTTACTTAAAATGACAAATAAGAGGTTTTTTTTTTTTTTCTTTCTGGCTTTTTCTTTTTCTCTTTCTTCTTTTTTAATTATTACTAACCAATCATGGAATTTCCCGGATTCAAGATTCAATATGGTTTAGTTAACTATAATTATTATTCTTTTTGATATTCAAACTCTCACAGTTTTGTTTTGTGACTTTTTTTTTCTACCTGTGGCCCTACGCAACCTTATAAATGGATTAAAGCCTACATGATCTCTACTGGAATGTGATCTCCTATTGAATCTTTTTGTCTGAGATTTTAAATCAACCATTTCTTAAGGGAGTTCTGGTTTCTGTTAGCAACAAATAGCATTAGAGACCAGCCTCTGAACCCAGGGGCCTCACTGGGGTGCTTTGGCTTCTAAACCATTTCATACATATAGTCTTTGTATTTGATTTCATAATTATGTGTTTTTCCTTAAGTGAAAATTTTTGAGTCCTAAGACCATCAACAAATTATTTTTTAAATTTATTTTGTGTGCTACTTATTAGATATTTTGAAAGCTTTTATGACTACACCACTAATATTATAAGTAGTATAAAATTAATGAATGAAGCTTGTAGTACATTTCTGGGTCTTTGTTCTCAGAATGTTAAGGAGGGTTTGTAGGTAGAATGCTGCATTATAAATTTACCTGAAATAATGGTTACTTTTAGTGGTTATGTTTTCATTTTGATGAGTACTTGGATTCATTTATTTTGGTTTATTTTCAATTTTAGGATTAAAAGATTTAAATTGTTGGGGCGCCTGGGTGGCTCAGTGGGTTAAAGCCGCTGCCTTCGGCTCAGGTCATGATCCCAGGATCATGGGATCGAGCCCCGCATCGGGCTCTCTGCTCTGTGGACAGCCTGCTTTCTCCTCTGTCTCTCTCTACCTCTCTGCCTACTTGTGATCTCTGTCTATCAAATGAATAAATAAAATCTTTAAAAAAAAAGATTTAAATTGTTATGCTACACATAAAGGATAATGTATATTTGCATATATATGTACCTACAATATATGTGTATATGTAATATAAGATTTGTACGGTTCTACAATCTAAATGTAGAAAGGTATACGCAGATAAATCTTAGTTTTATTCTTGTCTTTGTAGGTAACCATTTTTGTTAGTTATTTGTTTATCCTTGCAAAAGTTTTTCTTTTGGAAAATATGAATATGTGAATATGCTTTTGGAAAGCAAATATGAATATATATTTTTGTTCTCCATAATTGCTACAAAAAATAAGACAAGAAAATATATACATTGTTCTACATCTTTTTATTCATTTTTCAATAGATCCTAGTTTTCCTTAGAGATTTTCCTCATTAGTTTTTTTCATAATAGTATGGTATATTGTGTCGATAGATATACTGTATCCAACATTGATTGAGATTTCTCTATTGCTAGGCACTTTTTCTTTAATGTTTTGAAGTATAAAGAATATTATAAGGAATAACTGAATAATGTGTGTATGAGAGAGAGAGAAAGTCATTTTGTAATTTTCCATGTGAATTTATAGGATAGAATTCTAGAAGTGACATTGCTGAGTCAAGGATGAATTAATCTATAATTTAGGAAGGTATTCCGGGTCTTTTCCATAGGGGTTGTACTATTTTACTTTATCAACAATCTTTCAACAGAGTATGTTGTCTTAGTAAAATTTTACCAGTCTGATAGTTCAGAAATGGATCATGGTTGTTTTGATTTGTGTAATTTTTTTTCAGCAGCATATTTTAAAAAAAGATTTTATTTATTTATTTATTTATTTATTTAAACATCTTACTTTTATTTTATTCATCTTCCAAGATTGTTTATGCACTACACCCAGTGCTCCATGCAATATGGGCCCTCCTTAATACCCAGCACCAGGCTCACCCATCCCCCCACCTCTTTCACCTCCATAACCCTCAGTTTGTTTCTCAGAGTCCACAGTCTCTCATGGTTTGTCTTCCCCTTCAATTATCCCAATTCACTTTTCCTTCTTTTCTCCCAATGTCCTCCATGTTATCCCTTATGTTCCACAAGTAAGTGAAACCATATGATAATTGACTTTCTCTGTTTGACTTATTCCACTCAGCATAATCTCCTCCAGTCTCATCCATGTTGGTACAAAAGTTGGGTATTCATCCTTTCTGATGGCTGCATAGTATTCCATTATTTATATATGTGTGTAATATATATATATTTATATATTTATTTATATATATTTACATATATATTTATATACTTAATATATTTATATTTATATATATGTTATATGTATATATATAAATAATGGAATACTATATATCTTCTTTACCCATTCGTCTCTTGAAGGGCATTTTGGCTCTTTACACAGTTTGGCAACTGTGGCCATTGCTGCTATGAACATTGGGGTACATATGGCCCTTCTTTTCACTACATCTGTATATTTGGGGTAAATACCCAGTAGTGCAATTGCTGGGTCACAGGGTAGCTCTATTTTTAATTTTTTGAGGACTCTCCACACTGTTTTCTAAAGTGGCAGCACCAACTTGCATTCCCACCAATAGTGTAAGAGGGTTCTCCTTTCTCCACATCCTCTCCAACACTTTTTGTTTCCTGTCCTGTTGATTTTGGCCATTCTAATTGGTGTAAGGTGGTATCTCATTGTGGTTTTGATTTGTATCTCCCTGATGGCTAATGATGATGAACATTTTTTTATGTGTCTGTTAGCCATTTGTATGTCTTCTTTGGAGAAGTGTCTGTTCATGTTTTCTGTGCATTTTTTTGGCATGATTATCTGTTTTTTTGGGTGTTGAGTTTGAGGAGTTCTTTATAGATCTTGGATATCAGTCCTTTGTCTGTGGTGTCATTTGCGTGTCTGTAGTGTCATTTGTGAGTATCTTCTTCCATTCCATGGGTTGCCTCTTTGTTTTGTTGGCTGTTTACTTTGCTGTGCAGAAGCTTTTGATCTTGATGAAGTCCCAAAAGTTCATTTTTGCTTTTGTTTCCTTTGCCTTTGGAGACGTGTCTTGAAAGAAGTTACTGTGGAATTCTTATGAGTGAAGTTAAGAGAATGTTTTTTTAAAGGGCTAATTAATTGTATTTTCTTTTCTGTGAATTGTTGCTATAATTTTTTTTAAAGATTTTATTTATTTATTTGACAGAGATCACAAGTACGCAGAGAGGCAGGCAGAGAGAGAGGGGGAAGCAGGCTCCCCGCTGAGCAGAGAGCCCCGTGCGGGGTTCGATCCCAGGATCCTGGGATCACGACCCGAGCCAAAGGCAGAGGCTTTAACCAACTGAGCCACCCAGGCGCCCCTGTTGCTATAATTTTTTAAATGTTTCTTTTGGCTTTTTGGTTATTCCCCTTCCCTGAGTATCTAGAATTCTTCATATGTTAACCTGTTAATATTCCAGATATTTTTCCACTTGATTTTTAAATTTTGTGTTTTTGTTGTGTGATGTGTGTTTATACACAAATTATGTAGAAGTTTGCATTTGGGTTTGTTGGGGTGTTTGGGTATGTGGGTATGTGTGTATAATATAGTCACACAGTAGTTTTTTCAGTTTTTATAGTCAAATGTATTAATCTTTTTGTGGCTTCTGGATTTTGAATCATAACATGCTGTACTTTGAGACTATAAAGGAAGTACTCTTTATTTTTTCATAGCATCTCTGTAGTTTTTTATTTTACATTTAAATCTTTGACTCACTTATAGTTTAACCTTTGTAAAGTATGTAAACTTATAAAGTCAACTTTGTCTTTTTCTAAATGGGTATGGTAGCAGTGAAGGGCAGACTGCCGCAAGATATACCACTTTGGCATACTGATCATTTTGTTTTGAAGCACCTTGGGAAACAGCCGATACAAGGATACTCAGACTCTCTCCTGTCTCCCGGAGAGTGGGAAGTACATCTCTCATATGAAAGGTATCCTCTCTGCACTAGGAAGTAAAAAGACATCCTTATCACCAGAATTGGGGACTTTAAAGTCAAGAAAGCTATAGCTACAAACTTTGTTAGACTTTTTACTAATATACTCCAGCCCAGATTTTGCTTTGAATTCCTTACAAGAGTGTCTAAACATTTTTTTTTTTAATCCTGTCAATTCCTCATGAATTTATTGTCCTTTTATCTAAAAATATAAAGATTGCCTGCCTTGGTCCATTTCTTTAGGTCTCTAGTTCATTGTTGGGCTTCTGTGCACATGTAGTAAAACTTTTTTTTTCTCCTGGTAATCTGTTTTTTGTCAACTTAATTTCCAAACCATTTGGAAGACCTTTAAGGGTAAAAGGAAAATATTTCCTCCCCTGCGCTGTGTAGTTGTCATACTACATACATTTACAAATTGACCTTTACTCCACCATTTTGCTAGGTCAATCATTTGCATCCTCATCATCTCTCAGATGTATTTAGCTTTGTTTCTGAACTTTTAGACTTTTCTCTTTTGTCTATTCACTCATCTATGTCACTGTTCACATGATTTAATTCTGTGTTATTTAATGTCAAGATTGTGACCCCTGCACTCCTTTGGCTTTGCATTTGTGTGTTCTACCATTGCTCCTAATGTCATTTTGAATCTTCCTGATTCATTTTGTGTTAGGTGTCTCTGTATCTGACACAAAAAGGAGTTTTGCTTTGTTAACCAATCTGAAAACCATTGAATTAAGCCCTTTATATGTACCTTGGTACAAGCAGTGTGATTGGTTAGTTCTGTGATACTGACTTATGCATTGCTTAGGTATGCATGTGTGCACATTTTTTTAGTATCTTTCCTGTGTATATTATTTGCTTATCAGTGTGTGGTTTTTTTTCTTTTTTTTTAAACACTTGCCGTGTTTGGTGAGATCTGTATTTTTGTGTTGGTAGTTACTTTTGTGACCATAGAGCCCCAAAAGACTCTCAGTCCCTTTTCCTTTTAGACCATGTCTATTGGCTTCTTGCAGTGAACAACAATGAAATTACCTTGTTTTTCTTCTTCCAGTTTCCTCTCCTTGTCTTCTGCCTGCACTCTTGGTCCCACGTGCAGCATTTCTTTGTGTTTGACTTTGTATCCTTAAATGAGATCATCAACTTAAAATCCCATCCTTTCTGCCTCAGCTGGTACCTGTGAGGTGGCCTGTGAGTTGCACTATTGCCAAATTGTTGGTGCATTCATATTTCCACGTTCTTCAGTAATTTTTTCCCCATGTTTATATAAGTCTTAGTTCTACAGTGACGTATACTTACGAGTCTCCTTCAGTCCATGCTGAGATTTCTCTCATCTCTTGGTTAGGGAAAGCTTATCTTTTGGTAGATTTCTCCAGATGAGCTAGCTCTCAGGAAAAATACTCCCTCGAAGCATATGCACACCTGGCTCATTCATTCTTTGTAGGTACCGGTCCATTATTTTCTGGCATTGAATGTTGGTGTTAAAGTCAGTTGGCAACCTAATTTATTTTCCTGTATATGTGACTTGGTCTTTTTGACTGGCTGCCCAAAAGATTCTTCATCTTTAAAGTCTGTTGATTTTCCTAGCTCATGTCTTGGTGTTTCCAGGCATATGGTGTACCTTCCAATTCACAGTTTAGAGCAGGGGTCAGTAAACTTTTTACATAAAAGATCAGAGAGTAAATCTTTTCAGCTTTGTGGGCCATGTGTTTTCTGTCATTGCTACCAACTCTGCTGTTGTAGTATGAAGGCAGCTAGAGATATTACTTGCACAGATGGACAGGACTGGATTTGGCCAGGGAGCTCTAGCTCTCGTTTGCTGATCCCTGGTTTAGAGAGCAGTGCTTTATTTCTGAGATGTTTGCTTGCAGTAGATTTCAGATATTTGATCTCTTCCATTGTTTCGGTTTTCTTGTTGCGATGGAGAAATACTATTTTGTTCCTTTGACAACTTTTTAAAATGTCTGTCACCTTTTGTCTTATCTACCCATTGATCTTGGTTTCATTTTCAGTGCTTTTTCATTCTTTGTATCTTTTACTGTGCTTTCTAGGATCTCTTGTTTTCTCATATGTTCTTTGTGCTTTTCTTCATTTCCTAATTATTGTTTGTTTGTGTCCTCCTTGAGTTCTGTACATTTTCTTCTCTCTTCCTTCTGTTTTACAATCATGTCTTTGAATTCTTGGAATGTCCTACTGTACCTTTCTAGCTTTGTGGCTATATTTTTCTGGTGAGTATTCTTATGCTGGGAAATAATTTTTTTTTTTCTTATAGTGGATATGGCAATTTTACTTGCTTTTTTTGTTCCTAATTGAATTATTTGTGTTTTCCTGAGTTATTTACTAGTCGCAGGGTCCTGCGAAGGCAGACACTTAGGGCACCCCTCCCAGTTTCTCAGCATAGCGTCTTCTTTGCTGCTGCTACTGGAATGGGTGTTTTTGTTTGTTTGTTTGTTTGTTTCCTATTGACTCTGCACTTTTTTCATGTCTAAAGCTTTTTCTTTCTGCCTCCCCAGTACTTCCTGCTCTACCCTGTTCATTCTCAGACTTGTCTAGAGCAATTCCCAGAAAGGGTGAGCCCCTCTGGTGGTGAATATTTTTTTGCTGGTGTTTTTCGGTCTGCTACTAATAAATTCCTTACCCCCCACCATCCCCATTCTTCCCAACTACAGCCTTGCCCCCGCACATGGCTGTCACTTCTCGTGTCATCCGTTCTGTTAGTGCAGGTTTACTCCTCTGGGTGTTACTTGAAATAGGCTTCCTAAAAGATTTTGCTTATTCTTCTAGTTGCTTTTCATGGTTTTTAGAATTGGGCAATCCCCATAATTCCTATCTCAACCTGCATAGGTCCCATATATTCCTTTTAAAATAGATACACATGAGCTTATTTTTAAAATATTGAGCACTAAAGTAAATGAAACCAAGATCTGAACTAAAAAAATTGGTTCTCAACCCTTTCTACGTCTGTGGGAATGTTTCCTGTGTGTTAGGTGTGTAATCTTCACCAGAACTGGATAGTGTGAACATGAGACAAGGTTTGTTTCATAATCACTTTCTATTCTGACTTCTGCTTTACCATGTTCACAAGAGAGAGCTTTAAATGAACTTGACCAAGATATTCTGAGAAACAATGAAAAAAAAATTTTTTTTTTTTTTGACATGGTGGTATTTATTTTGGTGTAATGGAAATGGCACAGAGATCCCTAGAAGAACGTCTTCCACTTACTTAGGAGAGCTATTTTGGGTCATTTATGATTTACCAAGAATCACCATCAGTGTCAATTTAAATACTAAGTGAAGTGCAGTTGTGTATGCCTCATAAACGTTCTGAGTGGCTGGAGGAGCTCCATTTTTTCCCTGTTCCTCATTATTCTATGAAATGTGTTTTCATGTCTCCCAAGTCTAACAGCATCTTACATTTGCTGCTATAAATGCCTCCCATCAGAAGGCCAAATAAGGAAGTTACAATTATAGAAATGTTTTCCCTAAAGACATTAGCCACATGAGATGCTAAATGACTTGCGCTATTTCAATCTTTCTCATTTGTAGGTTTTTTTCTTTTTCTTCTATGGGAGCTTGGAAGGCAGCATGCAGAATATATGCTGACAAGTCTATTTTCTGTGTAATGTGGAAGAAACATTGAGATGGAGGTTGTGACTGACCCAAACCTGTCTGAGAACGCGCAGGAATTAGAAGGTGACACTGCTGCCAGCCTGCTCCCCAGCACTCCATTCACACTCCCACATGACTTGTCACTTCAAACAAATTGTGGGATTTTTTGGTGGAACACAGTAAGCTATAACCTGCTCACAACATTTCACTGTTTATCTCTCTCCAAAGAGTGGCATAGTCAAGTCTCTTGAGCACTGAACTCCTGTCAGTTAGAATACAGATCTGAACTAGGATGTTTGTTTCCATATGTCTTGTGTCTCTTCTCATGTAAAGCTCCCTTCAACCCCATATCATTTGTTCAGCATATACTGTGTACCAGATTCTGTTAGGTGCTGGGGTTACAGACCCGAATGTGATGCTGTCCTTGTTCTCAAAGAACTCTGCTCAAGGAGGGAGACAGTGGCTAATTACACTGCTATCAGGAATAAAGCCTGGGTAACCTGGGGAACTTGACCAGGGGAAGAGCCTCTTGGGTAGGATGTGTGTGTATTGGCAGATGGGGCCACAGAGTTCTCAGATCCCTTTTGGCTCTCCTGTCCTTCATCTCCCTCATGCTGGGAAAGCTTCTCCAGGAGAACTTGGCCACCCTGAAGCCAACAATCTAGTATTTTGATACTGTAAACTGGAAGACACCTGATGGGTCTTCCAGCTCTGTGTACAAATGATTGATGATAGACTTGGGGCTTGTTTGTTCATTTCTCTTGTGGTGCTAGACCCAGGTTATATGAAGACCAAAACTTCAGGTGTATGTATGGGTATTTGTATCTTCTCTAGCTTTGTATTTATTTCCTTTGTGATCTACATTAGTAAAGACCTATAAAATTGGAAGAGGTTAGAACTCAAACACAATTAAACTTTGCCATATATTAATACTGAAGTAGGCTGGATTGCATTTAGAATAAAAAAAAAAATCTGTTCACCCTTCCTGTACCATGGTCTAGTGTTCCACAGTATATCAATTAAAAACTTACTTTTCTGAAAAGTAGAAATTATTGTTCTTTTCTTTTTTCTCTTAATTATTTAAACTTTCTTCTAGTATTTATGCTGTTCAGTCTCATACTTGCTCTCATGAAAAACTGTCCTTCGTGTCCAATGGCACTTTGCTCCTGGAGGTACTCAGTGAATGTTTGTTGAACCACATCATGTGAACTCAGTTCAGTTTTAGCAGCAATTTTCTAGTAATTACTTCACCCCATCTGCCATCCATTTTACTGTTGCTGATGTAATGAGAGGTTTTAGATCCTAGTATTAATAATTCTATTTAATTTACCTCTCAATTTTGACATTTGCAGTCTGTTTTATAATGTTTTTTCTAACAGTTAATACGGGTCTTTAAATTAGAATTTTTTTTTTTTTTTAAGATTGTTGTTGAAGTGTAGTTGACGCAATGTTGCATTACTTTCGGGTGCACATCATACTGATGGGACAAGTCTGTACCTTTATGCTGTGCTCCCCCGCAAAGTATAGCTACCATCTGTCACCATAGCTGTTGCAGGACCACTGACTATACTCCCTGTGCTGAATGTGTCATTCTCGTGACTTATTTATTTCATAACTGGAAGCCTGTCCTTCTCACTCCCCTTCACCTAGTTTATCCACCCCACCCCCCATTTTGATCTGTGTTCAGGGCGTACTGCCACTGACATTATCACCCTGCCCACCTCCACTCTTGGGTTCTTTGTTCGTTTCTTACCTCAAAGTAATTGTTTTCAGAGTGAGTTTGCAGACCACCTTTTGGTGCTGGTGATACTTTTGCAGGTGGAAAGTCATGTGGGTGCAGAAGTTTTTTGATTTTTTTTTCCTCTTCAAAAAACTATGAATGTCACTTAATGTTTCAGGTTAAGTATTGCAAGGGAAATTCTTACAACATCCTAATATCTTTTCCATTTGTGACTATTCTTTTATCTTGATGCTTACAGGATTTAAAATTTTTTTTTTAATTTAAATTTTTAACAGAATTTTTCTTCCTCTTCCTCCTCCTCCTCTTCCTCTTCTGTCTTCCTACTCAGAGATCTTACCCTCATCAGATTCTGGCCTCTTTACAGCTTTGTTCCATTGATTCTTTGTAGCTCTCTCTCTCATTTATTCTCTCCTCTTTCTCTGGAGTACCCATTTCCCTTCATTAGATTTTCCGTTCTCCTTCCCCTGTATTGCTCACCAATTTCATCCCTTCATTCTGTACACTTTGTTTCTCTGACTGCAACTCCTAGTCTCTGCCTCACTCATATTTAGAGCACAGGCTTAGTTCTTTCCTCTTGTAATACAGGAGTGAATTCTGAGTTTGCACTCACCTCTCGGCCATTTCATCTTAATTTCTTTGATTTCTCTCCCTCTGTCTATTTTAAAGGTCTCATTTTCTTGGATTAGCTTCTGTTTCTTATTGTAAACAGAATAGAGCAAAATTTCCAATATCTTGAATACTCTGTTCCCCTTTATTTTACATGGCAAAGCCATTTTGCCCCTCTTGTTGGCTTTTGTGGGCTCTTCTGTTTTTTTTTTAAATTGTTTGCTAGTCGTTGTTGCCTGTTGTTTGTTGTCAGAATGGTTGATGTTTTTAAATTGTTGATGTTTTTAAATTGTTGATGTTGTTGTTTATGGATTACTTGTACTTGTTGTTTGTTTTGGGGGGTTTTCTTTGGTCCCTACCACTGCTTACCTTGTTCCTTGTCAGAATTCTTTGCCGGGTTGTGAGCTGAAGGACTAATCTAGGTGGACTGAGCTTTGCCAAATTCTTGGTATCTTCTGGTCATCTGTCTAGCTCAGCTTGCTTTTTCTGAAGAGGGATGGTCTGTTACCATCATATTTTATGGGATATTTAAAGGAATATTTATTCATAATAAATAGAAACATTTGTGTTTTGTATCTTGGCATAAATGCGGCATGAGAAGTATCATCTTTCTAAGACACTACGTGGGTAATTCTCTTCCTTCTGCCTCCACCGTGTGCCCAGACTCTGTGTATCATGGCTTGTTCCTTCCATCCTGGCTGTGAGTGGCAGTTGGTGTAGAATGAGCACCAGCAATGGCTGTGGTTACACTGGGATGATGAAATAGTCTAGGCCATTTCAGAAAGATGGTTTCTCCTGCCCAGAATTGGCACCGGGGCTGTGGAAAGGCACAGGAAGAAACCTACCTGGCTGACCTTGCTGTTTTTCCTCAGATATTTACCTGCCCATAGTTTTATTTTAAGAAGTATCTCCCAGGATCTGCACCATTATTACTAGTATTACTAAATGCCAAAGCATTTGTTAGTTTACATTGATTTCTGTGTTTTTTTAATGATATATCTTTTATTAATTTGCCTCTTCTTTTTTTTTTAAATTATGTTCAGTTAGCCAACATATAGTACATCATTAGTTTTTGTTGTAGTGTTCAACGATTCATCAGTTGTGTATGACACCCAGTGCTCATTACCACACATGCCCTTCTTAATACTCATCACCCAGTTACCCTCTCTCCCTAGCCCCTCCCTTCTGTAACCCTCAGTTTGTTTCCCGGAGTCCAGAGTCTTTCATGGTGTGTCTCCATCTCTGATTTCTTCCCGTTCACCTTTCCGTTCCTTCCTCTATGGTCCTCCGCACTAACCCTTACCTTTAACATATGAGTGAAACCACATGATGATTGTCTTTCTCTGCTTGACTTATTTCACTTAGCATAATGCCCTCCAGTTCCATCCATGTTGATGCAAATGGTGGGTATTCATCCTTGCTGATGGCAGAGTAATATTCCATTGTATATATGAACCACGTCTTCTTTATCCATTCATCTGTTGAAGGGCATCTCAGCTCCTTCCATACTTCTGTGTTTTTATCAGTGTAGACATAGCTGAGAGTGGGCTAGTGGCCACTGGTTTTGGCAATTGCTGTTGTAAACCAGAAGTTCTTATTAGAGCTTTTAACTTGGGTGGATATTTTCAATGGACTTTTCCAGTGTAAGTTTCTAGCACACTTTTTCTCTCCTTAATGAAATTTCTAGTCACCCTCTAGGACCTCTTCACCCCTCTTCTCATGATTAGTGAAGTTGGATGCAGGTCTCTGATCTCAATTCAAGAAAGTGATCAAACACGTTGGAATATCTTAACATCAGAATGAGCCTCTGGGATTTGTTACTTAGCTGCAACTCCCTTTGACTGTCTAATTTAAGGGCAGAGTTTGTAGGTCATAATAAATCTTTTAGAATGGGAAGAGAGAATGAAAAGATGTTCTAAGTGGCCCACATCTAATGTAAATCAGCCAAGACCCTAAAGTACAGGCCATGATTTGAAGGATGTAAAGTGCTCACTTAGTTTTCAGGGGAGCATTCATTTTGTGTTTGAGTGTCTGTGTTAGGCTAGGACTCTGAAAACCAAGTTAAAAAGGACAAGGTTCTTGTTCTTAAGAGGTGATGGGGGAATTGAGTTGGTGAACATAAGTGGATTTAGGCCAAGATGGGAGTGACTTTTCTTTTTGAGTACTAATAGTTTCTCAAATTCATCTGTAAGTTTTATATAGGAGCACTTACTGCTCAGTCTATAAATTCTTCAGAAATCCACTCTTACCTACAGGGATATTTTAAGTCAAAATTGATACAATACCTAGGATTTAAACAGTATGGTCTCTAGTAATTAGATGAACATTTTCTCTGTTTAGCAGTTACAACTCATGGACTTTAAGGTGATCAATGTCTGGCAGCTGTCATAGATATATGGCATACATACATACATAAACATACATACACATACACACACATATATTTTTGAATTAAGGGTAAATCTATTGAAGGAATTGTTTTAATTTTGTATATTTCTGTTACTTACATTTCTATATTTTCATCGGCCTAATAAAGCCTAAATTGACGACATTATTAAGGCATATGAGGACACAGACGTAAAATGTTACCGTAGGGAAGTGTTAATGGAATCAAGATGGTACAGGAGAGCTCGCCACCCGGTTCACTTGCAGCCCTGAGGTATGCAGTGACATTTTAAAAATGTCTACTGAAGCCAGACAGTTGGTTCATTAGATTAATTAAAGTACAAACTAACCCCAATCTGGTGTTTTGATAACGGCCACAGGGCTGTTGAAGTTGGAATCGGCCAGTGTTTGCCAGTGCTCTCATTAAAGCCACAGTGGAATTTCCTCTATGGTTTCACCTAAACTTTTGAATTTGCCTTTTAACAAAAAAGTGGACTTTGAGCATCCCTGATTGCTTCCTCAATGGCTAACTGATGCACAAAGGTAAGTCTGATTTTTATTGAAGGTGACAGCCTCCTCTTCTTTGCCTCATCTCTCCTGCTCATTGTTGGGGCATCTGTGACATCAGAGCAGCAACAACAGGCGTCCACTCTCCCATAGGGTTTCTGTTGGCAGAACTTGGCAGGAAGAGCAGGTCCTCTACACTGTCAGTGGTCACATGCAGATTTTTTAAAAAAATTTTAATCCATTATACACTGAAACATCTGTATAAAAATGAATTATTAGAATAATAAAATGGAGAACAAGATACACAAAAACACAAGTCCCAATATATTTTTATTTAAATTCTAATTAGTTAACATGCAGTGTAATGTTAGTCTCAGATGTACAATATAGTGATTCAACACTTCCATATATCATCTGGTGCTCATCTCAAGTGTACTTCTTAACTGCCCACTTAACCCATCCCCCACCCACCCTCTTCACTCATCTCCCACCTACCTCCCTCTGGTAATCCTCAGTTTGCTCTCTGTAGTTAAAGAGTCTGGTTTTTGGTTAGCCTCTTTTTCTTTCTTTCTCTTTTCTTTTGCTCGTTTGTTTTGTTTCTTAAATTCCACATCTGAGTGAAATCATATGGTATTAGTCTTTCTCTGACTAACTTATTATTAGCATAATACTGTCTTGCTCCATTGATGCCATTGCAGATGGCAAGATTTCATTCTTTTTTATTGCTGAGTAATATTCCAGAGTGTGTGTGTGTGTGTGCATGTACACAGTATATACACACTATATACGTATATACACAGACACAACGTGTGCGCACACACACACCCTCCGCATTGTCTTTATCCATTCATCAGTCAGTGGCCAGTGGGGTGTTTCCATAATTTGGCTACTGTAGATAATGTTGCTGTAAAAACATTGAGGTGCATGTATTCCTTCAAATTAGTATTTTGTATCCTTTGGGTAAATCCTAGTAGTGCAGTTGCTGGATCAGAGTGTGATTCTATTTTTAACTTTTTGAGAAACCTCCATACTGTTTTCTGGAGTGGTTGCACCAGTTTGCATTCCCACCAGCAGTGCAAGAGGGTTCCCATTTCTTCACATCCTTAACACCTGTTGTTTCTTGTGTTGTTGATTTTAGCCATTCTGACTGGTGTGAGGGGATATCTCATGGTAGTTTTGATTTGCATTTCCCTGATGATAAGTGATGCTCGTGTGTCTGTTGGCCATCTCTGTGTCTTCTTTGGAAAAATGTCTATTCATGTCTTCTGTCTCTTCTTTAACTGGATTATTCATTGTTTTGGGTGTTGAGTTTATATGTTCTTCATGTATTTGGATACCAATCCTTTATCAGATATGTCATTTACAAGTATCTTCTTCCATTCCATAAGGTGTGTTGATGGTTTCCTTTGCTGTGCTGAAGCTTTTTATTTTGTTGTAGTCCCAGTAGTTTTTGCTTTTATTTCCCTCGCCTCAGGAGACATATCTAGGAAGATGTTTCTACATCTGATATCGGATAAGTTACTGCCTGTATTCTCTCCTGGGATTTTTTGGTTTCAGATCTCACATTTAGGTCTTTATTCCATTTTGAATTTGCTTTTGTATATGGTGTAAGAAAGTGATCCAGTTTCATTCTTTTGCATATTTGCAGATGACATGATACTAGACATAGAAAACCTGAAAGACTCCACCAAAAATTGCTGGAACTGTTAAATGAATCCAGTAGAGTCACAGGATACACAATCAATGTGCAGATATCTGTTGCATTTCTACATACCATGTAGCAGAAAGAGAAATTAAGGAATCAATCCTGTTTGCAACTGTACCAAAAACTGTAAAATACCTAAGAATAAACCTAACTAAAGAGGCGAAGGACTTGTACTCTGAAAATTATGAAACACTGATGAAAGAAATTAAAGACAACACAAAGAAATGTAAAGACATTCCATGCTCATGGATTAGAGGGAAAAGTACTGTTAAGATGTCTTTACTGCCCAAAGCAATCTGCACATTTAATGCAACCCCTATCAAAATACCAACAGCATTTTCACAGAGCTAGAACAAACAGTCCTAGAATTTGTATGGAACCACAAAGGACTCTGAATAGCCAAAGCAATTTTAAAAAAGAAAATCAAAGCTGGAGACATCACAGTTCTGGGCGTCAATGTTTTATTACAAAGCTGTAGTAATCAAAACAGTATGGTACTAGCACAAAAAATAGACATACAGATTAATGGAACAGAATAGAAAAGCCAGAAATGAACCCACAATTATATGGTCAATTAATCTTCAACAAAGGAGGAAAAAATATCCCATGGGGAAAGACTATCTGTTCAACAAATGGTGTTGGGAAAACTAGCAGTTATATTCAAGTCCCAATATTTTATTATTAGATTCAGTGCTCATAAAAGTACTCTGTCCAGTTGCTCTTAAGTTTCTGAATACTTGCATTTAGTTTCTGTCCTTACTGTGGAATGGTAGCAAAGAGTTTGCAGATCCATCCATACTCCAACTCATTCAGTTCCGGACTTTTGTGTTACCATGTAAATACCATACCCTCTGATTCTGTGAAAAAGGACCTGACACACATTCCCCCTGAAAGCGCTGACATAGGCAAAATGTGATAGGACATTGAAGTCTGCATTTTCAGAAACTGCTTGTTGGTAGTGACATTTGAGTGCACTTGAAATTCTAAGCCATTTGTGACTTTAGTTTGTTATTCAAATTGCCCACTTAAAAGTATATTTAAATTAGTTCTTGTAAAGATCTTTGGTTGGAATGACTTTAGAGTAAGGGTAGGGGAAAATATACACACACACACACACACACGTGTGTGTGTATCTATATATGGCATATATATGTGGTGTATTATATGGTATATACACACACACATACACATGTACAATAAGAATAGTATATTGTTCATTCTTATCCCCCCCATCTCTCACAAATATACTTGTGATAACACTATGTATGCTTGGCCCCTGGGAACAGAAGGGTTTTGGCCGCAGTTTAGTTTAGAACTTAGCTCATTTCGAGCCCCCCCCAGGGAGGTTTTTTTTATTGTTTCTGGTGTGTAATGAGAAGCAATTATGAATGTCTGTCCGTTGCCTCAGCCAGCACTGAGAGGTTCATTGTACATGCAGCGTTACTCATCTCAGCACTGCTGGCAATAGTCAGTGATGGAAAGATTCTGAGAGCCACTTAAATGCCCATGAATAGAGGACAGGTTAAATAAATTAGAGTGTATTCACACAATGGAATTGTTCATAACTGTATAAAATCCAAAGAAGCTCTTTATATACTGATATGGAATGAGCTCTAGAAATATTAAATGGAGAGAGAGAGAAGAGGGAGAATGATGGAGAGGGGGAGAGAAAAAGAGAGAAACAACACTCAGAATGGTATCCACTATGCATTGTCAGCTGTGTACACAAAGGGAAGAGAGGTAAATCGACAACAGTGTGCTCACTTGTGCCCCTGTCTCTTCGAGCTTCACGGGAGCCTCTGGGGAAGGGCCCTGTCGGGAGTGTGAGAGTGGCATGGAGTATTTTCACTGCATACTCCTTTGTACAGTTTGAATTTTATTCCATGTGAATGTATCACTGATTCAAAAAAAAGAAGAGTAGTTGAAGTGACATAGTCTGTTCATAATTTAAAAAAAACAGCTCTGAGGCCATCAACATTAAAACTGTTGTGGGCTAGGGGCGCCTGGGTGGCTCAGTGGGTTAAAGCCTCTGCCTGCGACTCAGGTCATGATCCCAGGGTCCTGGGATCGAGCCCCGCATCGGGCTCTCTGCTCACCGGGGAGCCTGCTTCCCCTCTATCTCTGCCTGCCTGTCTGCCTACTTGTGATCTCTGTCTGTCAAATAAATAAATAAAATCTTAAAAAAAAAAATAAAACTATTATGGGCTTGTGTCTCAGACCAGACAAGACTGTGTCCAAGACAATTGCTCCATTTCAGGGGAGATAACTTTTTTTAAAAGACATTTAGCTCTGTTAGGAAATGATTGTGTGTTGAAATGATGAAGATATAAATATGTAACACTTACTGAACTCTTGCTTGGTCCCTGGCACTGTTATAATGGGTACCAGCTGCTTCGTGCATACCGTCTTCTTTAAACTCACATGCATTTTGATATAAGTACTCTGGTTTCTACTTTCAGAAACCGAACAAGGTGGAGGTCAAGGTTATGTATGAGTAGGAGCCAGGATTGAGTCCCGGAAGTGGGATGGCAGAGCCCTGCCCCTCCTGACAAGGACATTGTGGAGTGCTTGTTAATAGAGACTGTAAAAAGTCATGACAGCCAGCAGTTCTCAAGTTCAGCAACTAAATTCTGGGAGAGTACCCAAGTATTGTGCAAAACAGAACACAACACAGCATTTTTTTTGTGTGTCTTAGGTCTGTAGTAGATGACATTCCATATTGAAAAGACAACTCATTGCCATATTGTCCTGGCTCAAAATAAGTAAACAACAAAAAATATCAGAATTAGAACAAACTAGCTGGTTTCCAAAAGGAGAATGTTTAGTCTGAATGCATAACCTTTAGTCCTACTGATACTATTTGTCACATCTTGTAAGAGCCCACAGTATTCCATGATGAAATTCCTATTATGTGTGCCAGATACCACACGTAAGGAAAGGGTATGCATAATCTCGACCTCAATTAAGTACCATGGGAATGACTGTAACTGGGTAAATATTTCTTTCCCCCACTGGGCATGTTAGAAGTATGTGAATTATAAAGTAAAACCTCTCAGGGTTCCAGTAGGAGGTATCCATAGAGTTAGAGAAGCCATTCTTTCTTTGATTGACGGATACTGTGAATTGTTGTTATAGTGTCTGTTCTGCATAATCTTCTATTTATACATAATTTTCTGCATAAAATGAGTGAAAAGGATATGGTACCATTTCTTTCCTATCCTCTGTGCCAAGCTCACATGCCTCATTAGTTCAGTGTTGAAGTAAGAGATTGGGGTGGTAGGATCAAACCCTTTAATCCACTGATAATACTGCCCCTTTAACATTTCAGAACATACTGCTAAGTTAAGGAAGGAGGGAGCGGAGGGAGGATGGAGGATCGAGAATATTTTTAAGATGGGCATAATAAGAATTTTAACTACAACTGAATATTCCTTCATATTTTTTGCTTAACTGAACTGGATATATATATAAATTTTTTTTCATTATTGGTGGATTGTGAACTTCACAAAAAAATTAATATTCCTAATTGGGGGGGAACCCTAAGTTTTAGCTAATATTAGTTCTGTGAAACTTAACATTTTAAGTGTCTCAAAAGAAAAAAAAATCCGTTTTTAAAGTTGTAAATACCTTCATGAGATAAACCACCCTTTATCCTTTTTTTTTTTTTTTTTTTTTTGTGGGATGCAGAGTGAATGACCCCAGATTTCCTATTCCCTGCTGTGCCCACATTATATGACCCCTCCCCTCACGTGCAGGTAGGACTTGTGAATATGACAGGATGTCATTCCCATGATTATATAAGACACTCTACTAGCAGACTAGAGAGAGATTCTCCTCCTAGTTTTTTTTTTTTATGTAGAATTTTTTTTTTATTTAAACATGTAATGTAACCCCACCACCCTCTCCCAACCCCCCCCACACCCCTCAGTTTGTTTTATGACATTAAAAGTCTCTTTTGTCTCCCTCCCAATCCCATCTTGTTTCATTTTTTCTTTTCCTACCCCCTTAGCCCCCACCACTATTGCATCTCCACTTCCTCATATCAGTGAAGACATGAACTGTCCTTTGGGGCCCTTGGCTAGAACCTGAGGAGCTAACCCAGAGGTGCCGACAGCAGCAAAAAGCAATGGGGACTTCAGTCCTACAACCATAAGGAAACAAATTCTACCAACTTGGATGGGCCTGAATGAGAGCCCTGAGCCTCACGTGAGAGACCACAGTCTTGGCTGACAGCCTGACTGTGACCCCGGGCAGAGAACACTTAACCCGTGTTGACTCTTGGCCTGTGAAGACTGAAAGGAGATCTTTTTGTATTATTTTAAACTAAACTTGCGATAATCTGTTATGCAGCAAAAGAAAACTAATAGTTTTTTTTTTTT
>RCUC01131229.1:0-51754 GCA_003697995.1 Taxidea taxus jeffersonii
AAAAAAAAAAAAAATGGAGATAATTTCTTCCCATTCATTTTTACACACTCTGATACTTTGCTCCATAAGCAATTTACCTTCTCTCATATCTTTATTCTCTCTTTTTGATTGATCCTTTCCGTCAGGCTTTACACTTTCAAAACTGGTTCTTCCAATCTTGAAAACTAACTTTGCTCAAATCTGATGCATCTTTACGCACTGTCCCATTATCTCATTCCTTTAATTGATTCCTTCTGAAGTCAGGGTTCTGATTTCATCCCATCACTTGTTTAACCCATCCCTCACCCACCCACCCACCTCCCCTCTGGTAATCCTCAGTTTGTTCTCTGTAGTTAGGAGTTTGTTTCTTGGTTTGCCTCTCTTTTTCCCCATGTTCATTTGTTTAGTTTCTTAAAGTCTACGTGTGAGTGAAATTGTATTTGTCTTTCTCTGACTTATTTCATTTAGCATATCCTCTCTAGCTCCATCCATGTTGTTGCAAATGGCAAGATTTCATTCTTTTTTATGGCTGAGTGTATGTATAATAATCCATTATACAAATATATCTCACCTTCTTTATCCATTCATCAGTTGAGGGACATTTGGGCTCTTTCCATAATTTGGGTATTGTTAATAATGCTGCTATAAACATTGAAGTGCATGTATCTCTTTGAATTAATATTTTTGTATCCTTTGAGTAAATACTTAGTAGTGCAATTCTTGGGGTAATTCTATTTTTAATTTTTTGAGGAGCTTCCATGTCTTCCAGAGTGGCTGTACCAGTTTTCATTCCTACCAACAGCATAAGAGGGTTCCCTTTTCTCCACATCCTTGCCGAAACCTATTGGGTTAATTTTAGCCATTCTGACAGGTGTGTGGGGACACCTCATTGTAGTTTTGATTTGTATTTCTCTGATGATGAGTGATGTTGAGCATCTTTTCACGTGTCTGTTGGCCATCTGGATGTCTTTGGAAAAATGTCTACTCATGTTTTCTGCCCATTTTTAAAAATTTTATTTTTTGACAGAGATAGAGACAGAGATAGAAGAGAGCACACACTAGCAGGGGGAGTAGCAGGCAGAAGGAGAGGGAGAAGCAGGCTCCCACAGAGCACAGGGAGTCCGATGTGGGACTTGATCCCAGAACTCCGGGATTACAACCTGAGCCAAAGGCACTCGCTTAATCAACTGAGCAACCCAGGTGCCCTGTTTTCTGCCCATTTTTAACTGGATTATGTATTTTTGGGGTGTTGAGTTTTATAAGTTCTTTATACTTGGATACTAACCCTTTATCAGATATGTCATTTGTAAATATCTTCTTATTACTTATAGGAAGTTGTATTTTAAGTGTAAATTTTTCATGAAAAAATCTTTATTATAGAAAGTTTAATTTGCTCATTAAGATATTAACTGTGCAAAAGTTGCCAAAATGTGCGTGGGGGGGTGGATGTTTTGGGAAAGCATTAAGATATAGGTTTTATCTTTCTTCATCAAGCTGATTGATATAAATTAATGACTCTAACAGATTCAAATACCACCCAGTGCTGATACTTATTCTTCCAAAACGCCTTCTTTCTCTCTTTAATGCTCTCAAATCTGGGTCCTATTCCTGCCAGGCTATAATTAGCCAAATTCAATGATCTTTATTTAGTCATTATCATATTTGACAGATTATTAGAATTTGATGTTGATCATCATCAACACCTCCTTTATTGAACTGCATCTTCCTTTGCCTTCCATAAAACTAAGTATTTTAGGTCTCTTCCTGTATTTTAGACTCTTTGCCTTTACCATTTAATTAACTTTTCCCCTCCTTTTGTATTTACACAACACACTCAGCTTTTTTTGCTGAGCTGATGCTGCAATTTCAACTTTCTTTTGGTCTTTTATAATTGCATGTTCAACTATCACTTTCTACTTAATAAGGCCAAAGTGATTTGAACACATTCTATTCCTCTCAGCCACCAACAAAACTACCTGGAAGTCAACCTGCTTTCCCAGTATCTGTTATTGTGTGGGTTATCCTTCTAGTTCAGCAAAGTAAGTACGTACGCATTATGGAGTATACAGAGGGATTGATGAGTAACTCCATGGGAGGATACAGGAACAATTATGACAGTAAATCCTGGCCTGGGTTTGAAGAATAAGAGGATCAAGGCAGCCTGAAGCGCAGAAATATTATAGAATAGTGGGCAAAAGGATAGATTCTGGAGCCAGATTGCCTGGATTCAATTATCAGCTCTACTGCTTACTAGCTGAACAACCTTGAAAAGTTTCTTAACCCTTTGTCCTCTCAATTTTGTCATCTGTATATCAGTAATAAAAATTTTTATGAGGATCAAATGAGTTGATACAAATAAAGTTTTTAGATAAATAGTTCCAAGCATATAACCATTACTATTCACCTGTTTGCGCAGCTGGTGATGACTAAGACACATATGGAAATGGGAAACGGCATGGCACGTTCAGAGCATTCACAATAGAGTGAAAAGTGAGTAGTTTTTAAAAGGTTTTATTTATTTATTTAATTGAGAGGCAGAGAGAGTGAGTGAGAGAGAGCACAACCAGGGTGGAAGAGGGGGCAGAAGGAGAGGGAGAAGAAGACTCCTCTGCTGAGCAGGGAATCCAAGACAGAGCTGGTTTCCAGGACCATGGGATCATGACCCGAGCTAAAGGCAGATGCTTAATGGACTGAACAACACAGTTGCCCCAAAAAGTGAGTATTGACAGCAACTGAGAGGAGAGAAGGGGTCTGATAATAAAGGGCCCTAAGTGCACATCAGGGCTTTGGCTCCAACGTATAGTGATGAAGAATCATTAAGACATTTGTGCAATAAGTGAAGGTAGAAGTGAAGATTCTAGAGAAGATCAGACTTTAAGGAAAAGGAAACAGAAAGCAGAGACATAATATAAGACACTACTAGCAGAATAGAAGCAAGCAATGATGAGACACCGTTAGCCTTATAGACTTTCCTCATCTGACTTCCTCCCTACTGAAACTAAACTCCCACTTTGGGTTTCAGTGATAGCTCCCTTGTAGCTTATCACTGCAAGAGAATTTCCTCTCCTATGAGCTTCCATGGGATTTTGATGTATATGTCCAAACCCAAACAGTTTGGAGAGTTCTAATAGGAGGAGGAGACCATTAACAATTATGCAGAAGCAACAGGCATAAACACTGACGCTTCCAGTCAAACCAAGACATAAGATCACCTCATATATGCCACTCATATGGCACTTAAACTGCCAGGATGCAGTGGTTTGGAATGTGGTTGCTTCCTCCGACCACCCTCCCTCTCCACTTCCACCACAGGAACACACATAGCGGATAGAGTCTGATAGGCAGAGACTGGCTTTAAATGCCTTTTATCCTCTGTAGTGCTTTGCACACAGAATGTTTTCAGTAGGTATTTAGCAAATGAACAAATTAATTTTTAGCTTTGCTCAGAATAGTTCTATTTTCAAGAGTTACTTATCCCTCTAAGATATTTCCTCTTATATATTACAATATCATAGGGCTATCATTATACACAAGATATATAAAGTAATTTTAAAAAACATCTCAAGAGTTACAAATGAATATGTCTTAGTATATTTTAGTACTATTGGATATATATAATAAATATTTAAGTAGATGAGTATTATACCCATCCATTAGAGTACATACCCTACCTCTCTATTACCTGTAAAGACAAAGACATAGATATAGGTATAGAT
Organism: Taxidea taxus jeffersonii; assembly: GCA_003697995.1. Classification (NCBI taxonomy): domain Eukaryota; kingdom Metazoa; phylum Chordata; class Mammalia; order Carnivora; family Mustelidae; genus Taxidea; species Taxidea taxus. The sequence goes on from RCUC01131229.1 coordinate 3,696, forward strand.
ATGTATATACATAAATATTTCCAAGTTCATAAATTGATTTTTAACTCCTTAGAACTTAAGGATTATATAATACTCACCCCATTTTTCACTATGGTGGAAATATTGAGCTTGCCATTTTAAATTTATTCCTCTAAAAGGAATTAGGGCTTCTGGACCTTGTTTCCTCTTCAACATCACTTGGCTTGATTCTTACCTGCATTATTAATGCTCATTTTTCATCAAAGATGGTGAAGAAATGTCTTGTTCAGCAGTATTTCCTGCAGTCATAGAAAACACGAATTTCTAAAGGCAAACAGATTGTGCCTTTGATCAACCTCAATTGTAAGCACAGCCATTTGCCTAAACTGAAGGCAAAGTCTGTTGAGTTATACTGACTGATAACCTAAAATAGGTGCAATGCCAGAGCAAACTATAGATAGTAACTACAAGGTTGTAATCATATAAATACATAAGGAAATGGATAATAAGATTTGTGGAGAATGGTGAAAGTACCTGGAAATAGTTTTGTTCAGAAACAAGGAGAGTGAGGAAGGACTTCATTCAGGTACAGCAGAGGTTGTATGATTTGTTAAAATAAAAGTCAGTATGCAGTTAATTGCATGAATCTAGTATACCATCCAGGTATGTCTTAAGACTTTAACACACTCTCTTTTCTCCATACCAAAACCTAGGTATTTCCATGGCATTCTCCCTGAATTACACCTTAAGTGTCTAAAACAATCCAAGGATAACTTCAATATAGTGGCTCCAAGTCTCTGAGCCTAGCATATAACCTCTCTTACCTTTCCACAATCTTAGGGCAGTTTTCTTTTTTCTTTTCTTTCTTTCTTTTTTTTTAAAACTCATTTAATTCTAAAAACCTATCAGGGCAGTAGCTAAAATACAGTTTTAATTGTCACCTCAAAGTATGTCAGAATCTCTAGAAAAGGACTCAAAAATATCTGTCAAGTTATGCTCTTAGAATGAGGCCAGAGAAAGCTATAGTAAGCTCCGCAGGAGAGTCTTATGATTAACAACAAGTCTGTGAAACCCTCACTTAAGGGTAGGCAGCCTGGTACAGTTCAGGGACTTCAAGAACTCATCATTAGTTGGTGATAGTACTTAGCCAATAAAATATTTAATGGTCAGGAGCTGCTGGCATCACCATAGATCACCCTCAAGTTAGAGTTTGATTCAGAATGATACTTTGAGGTGCCCAAAGACTTCCCAGCAATCTGGGATGAATAAACAGAGCAAAATACTTAATCTTCAGCACATATGATAAATTCTAACATCAGGGACACAAAATTAGCTCTCACAGACCTTTGTGAAAATTAGGAAAGATGCCCCTTTCTCCCTGGGGAAAATGGCTGAGCACTGGGGTAAAGAATTTGGCAATTGGGTCATGGTATTTTGGTGCAGGACAATATAAACCAAAAGTGGTCATTTATTGGTACAGACTACCAATACCAAGAGAGATCACACAGGGAAGACTAACTTTTGGCCAATGACCATTCTAATATTTTAGGGCTATGGAACACTTTTTTTCTATTCAAATAGCCTCCTATGATAAACATGAGAATTAAAAATTATGATAGGGATCAGGACTAGCACCTACTGGTCTTTGCAACCTTTATTGAAGTGTGATGTGGTTTTTTTGTTTGTTTTGATTGGGCTGTGAAAACAAAACAAATGCCTTTTATTTCAGAAAAAGAATTAGAACAGGACAGAAAGGTATATAAGCTTATTTTTTCACTCTCTTTTTTGAACAGTTTCTTGAGTAACACTCCGAGAATTTTTGGATGCAAATTATTGTATACATATCATGTTGTATACATATCACATTGTTCTGCAATTTATCCTTTTAATTAATATATTCTGGGTATATTTTTGATTGGCACATATAAATCTACCTCATTCTTGGGGCACCTGGGTGGCTTAGCTGATTTAGTATCCCACTCTTGATTTTGGCTCAGGTCATCATCTCAGGGCAGTGAGATATGGAACCCCACATCAGGCTCTGAGTTCAGTGGGGAGTCTACTTGGGACTCTCTTTTTCACTCTCCCTCTGCCCTTCCCCCCAACTCACATATGCACTCTCTCTCTCTCTCTCAAATAAATAAATAAATCTTTTTAAAAATTTTTAAGATTTTATTTATTTGACAGAGAGAGACACAGCGAGAGAGGGAACTCAAGCAGGGGGAGTGGAAGAGGGAAAAGCAAGCTTCCTGCAGAGCAGGGAGCCTGGTGTGCACTCCATCCCAGGACACTGGGATCATGACCTGAGCTGAAAGCAGACGCTTAACAACTGAGCCACCCAGACGCCCTAAAAAAAATAAAGAAAGAAAGAAATCTACCTCATTCTTTTTAAATGGTGCATAGCCTTCCATTCTATAGATTTAATTAATGGGTCACTTCTTGATGCACATTTAGATTTTTTTCAATTTTTTCTTTGTAGCTAACAAGACTGTAATGAATATCTTTGTTCCAGTGTTTTTGTGAAATCCGGTAGTATTTCTGTTGGATAGATTTCTGAAATAGGTCAAAGATATTCACATTTTCCATGTTTACATTAGACAGTTGGGTTAGGTGTAGGTGCTTCTCCTTGAAGCAGGGACCTTCAAAGGATGCTCTTTAATTTTTCATCTCCCAGCATCTCTTCCAGGACACAGTTCTACAACCAAAAGATCTCTGAGGACAGGAACCACAGTTATCTCACATGGTATAGAATAGTGCCAGCACTGTGCTTTTTAAAAAGTTAAATAAGTTAACAACCTACCAACTTGGATAGATACTTAAAACTGAAAACTTTTCTCACAATATCTTGGAATTTAGGATCAAAAACATAAAGTCAATAATATATTTTTTTGTAGTAAGCTCAACACAAAGCAGCATGCTTAACAATGCCATATTTCAGATGACAGGAGCCACATATCATCACATTATTATTCAAAGAAAATGCCTACTTGAGAATGAAAATGAGGAGTTATGGCAAATGCTACTAGCCCAGATGATGTTATTCAGTTCCTACTAAGTAGGAACTGAATCTATGAATGATAAATAAATAATGTAATTTAATTTAATTATCTTTGAACAATTATACTTAAAATAAGCTATCTCATTGAACAATACAGTTTTTCTTTTAAAATATTGAAAGGTAGTGCCACATTTATTTCTGAAACAGGAATTATCTTCATTTTTCATTACAATAACAAAACATGATTATTAGAACAAAATTAAGCCTATAAGATTTATACAATAGAAAATGAGAAGCTCAAAGACAAATATTGTTAAAACTTGGTTTACATTTTTTCATAACTTATTATTACATATAACATTAGATCTAAACCTTTACTTAACCTTTCAAACTTCCTAAGATATTGTTTGTCAATCACTCTTCTAGAAAACCAGAAATATTGTTCTTCTAATAAAAATCTATAACAGCTTGAACTCATCATTTAACTTTCCTGAACATTAGAATCTCATTTACAAAATGCAGAGTTTGAAAAGACATGAATTTTCAAGGTGCATTCTAGTTTCAAAACATTATTTTTCTGAGAATAAAACCAATTCTGGCAGCATAAAATCATAAACTACCATAATTAACATGGTAAATCAAGTAAACTTTAAATTAATTTTATAGGTTTTTAAGACAGCATACAAAGGATTTTTGGAGAGAAGGGAGAGCTGCTATCTACACATTGGTTTTGCTATAATAACTATCTGGAAGAGAAAAAGATACAGCATTACGGAAAGGCCACCAGGTCTTAGGAACCCATGAAAAATTATTTTCTTTCTGCTTTGGAAGGCTGTATTTCATGAGAGAGCTTATGTTTCAGTTTCCAACACAACTCTGAAACAGAACCTCACCCTAGATTATCCTGCCAAATCTAGTCTCCTTAACGCTGTTTGAATTATTGTGGGGAAATAAATTGTCAGGTTTTAGGGTCTGTTATATTTGGCTACACATCTTGAGGCATCTTCTAAATCAATTATTTGGAGATCAAGTTTTGTCTAGACCTAAGCTAATTTAAGTTTCAGAAGCCATGAAGTTTTTTTGGTCTTAGACTTCATTCCATCCACTGAACTATGAACTTGAACTGTATAGAAACTATGACTTCCTAAAGTGCTCTTACTATTGAAATACCATACAACATTCCTATGCTAGACTAAGGCCAGTTATTAGTATAGCATCTAGATTGTTCTCTGTGTCCATTGTAATACCCTAATGATGAAACAAATATGCTCGATAAGTAGTTTTAATGTCATATTTTGCAAATTTTACTAACACAGTAGGTTTTGAAGCATGGTCCTCAGACCAGCAGCCTCAGCAATCAAGTGAGAATGTGTTAGAAATTAATATTTTTGAGTCCCCCATCCCCAAATTAAACAAGAACTTTCGCAGGTGGTAACCTAGCAAACTGGGTTTGAACAAGACCTCCAGGTAATTATGATGTATGCTCAAGCCTGAGAACCACTGTTTGTCTTATGCATGAGGCAACAATGTCCCCCAGTGGCCAAAAACCCACACTCTATTCAAATACATGTACATGTTTCAAATAATTACCAAAGACAATGTTCACTATTTTTAGCGGGCTTGAAATTCAGTCCCAAAATTCACGGCTATGCAGAAAATTCCTATTTCTTTTTCTTCCCTTATATCTAATAAAATCCAAAGCTCAGCATCAGTCCATTGGATTGTCAGAAAATGAATTCCACTCATTATTAACATCCTCCTCACCCAGGACTCAGCCAGAATCCAAGAGGCTCATATGGTGTTCAGAAAAAGGGGAGAAGTTTCTTGACCCTCCAGTCCAAGAGAGCTTCTGATGACATTCTTATTGTCCAAACCCAAGTGGTCAGTATTATAGAGGTCAGTATTATAGAATCAACTCCCCTGGGTACACCATGCCACCATGTATCTGAAATTCCTCTCCCTCTGGGTGCACTGCCACAAATTAGAGGGTGGATGCCTGAAATTATAGGATCCTATTCACTTTTGTCTCTGTCTGTGTTTCTGGAAAGGGCTCCTCATTTTCTTCCCTGAGTGGCATTTCTCTGACCCCTTCTACCCACCAAGAAACCCAGATCCTTTATAAAAGATCTTTTACTTTATGAAAGATCCCAAAGTCTTCTAACATGCTGTAAAATTGAATTTCCTGAGATGACGAAATTATCGTCTCTCTGTGTTGTCCTCTACATACTTGGCTCCTGAGCATCTGAAATGTGTCCTGAGCAACTGAAGAATTTGATTTAATAAAGAATAAAATAATAAAATTTAATTATTTTAACTATGCACATTTATTTTTTAGATGTTTTTCTCTGACATTTAAAAACTTTATTTAAATACATTTCATTTAGATGTGTGTAATGCAGAAAATGCAATTGTTCTCTCAATCCCTCTCCCCAACTCCCCAAGAAATACCCTGTTAATGGGTTCTACTTTTCTGTATATGCTGTTCAAATATGTATTATAATTCACTTACAGATTTTAGCTCATCCATTATCAGTTTCTTTTCTTCCACATATATATTTATTTTATTTATTTTAATTTTTCCTATTATATTCTGTTAGCCAACATATTGTACATCATTAGTTTTTGGTGCAATGTTCAATGTTAGCTATGTAAATTTAAACAGCCTCATGTAGCTAGTGGCTACTTCATTGGGCAGCACATTTCTAAAGTCTTTTGCTTCCACCCTGCTAGAAAATACGTATGACCTAGTCGTCTACATAAATCAAAGAGAATGGAAAATCCGGAGAGGAATACAAAAGAGCATCTCAGAAAAGTTCTCTGGGGATGAGTGTAGGAGTGTTCATTGTATTGTTCAACTTTTCACATGTTTGAAAATTTGCAAAGTAAAGAGCTGAGGAAAAAATATACTGCCACAAATTAAAGCCCAGTTATAAATGGATTTTTGAGCAGGGATCCTGTGGTGTGAGCTCCAGCTGTTTTAATTCAGTTAATTCAAATAAGTGGTAAGGTCAACAAGGAGGGCCCTGTGAAGGAGAAGCCAGGAGTTGGATGTGAAAAGAGAAAACCTGGATACTTTGAGGTGAGGGAAAAAAAATCTCAGCTGTCAGAGGGAAAGAAGCTCTGCTTCCAGGCAACACTCTGAATGGGAGAGGTGCTCTTCCTAGGGGAGATGGACTCCAGTGCCTTCACAGTAGAGGGAATGCCATGTGCCTCAGGGTAAGGTGACACTCTAATGAGATTCTGGCCTAATTTCTGGTAGATAAAGAAGTCAAAGTTGGAGGAATAAAAGGTATTTAGGGCAAGCAGGTTGAAATGGCAAGTGGGGAGAGGCAATTCAGTGGAGCAGAGGTCATCATACAGTGGCTGTTAACACAAATGCTGAAATGGATGCAGGGAAGAGAATGACCTATGGAAAAGGCAGAGAAAGGAAGGTCAGTGAGAAAACTTATATCCGACATTCTCAAAGACGATCACACTAGAGAATAGCATCCATCATGACCTCATGTGTACTGGGCAGGAAGCCACTCTTCTCTCACTTATTTTGGCAAACTCTACATTTTACATTAGCATGTGTTGCCTCTAAGGAATGTTGGTGACTAATTAGAACCACTGCTATAAACAGAGTTAACAAGAGACACCTACAAAGCAAAAGCCTGATTTTTCTCAACCCTAGGATAAAAAGTAGAACAGACCTCTGGTTATCTTACCTCCAGAAATAATAGAGCATCTAGGGAGACAGCAGTGTGAATCTGATGTTGAGTAAGATTTTTCAACTATGAACTTGGACCGAAGTGAGTAAACTCTAGGCTGAAGGGGGAGTTATCACTATTCTTCATTCTTATTTTATCAACCAGATAAAGATTCTTGAAAGGAGTAGAAAGAAAGACAAATGGCATCTTGTGAAGATCTGTGTATCATGGTTGTCAGCATTTAGATAATTCATTATTTCTATTTCAAAATACCAGGCTCTTCTGAAAAGTATTTTTCTGTATCTTCTTTCTCCTGCTTTTGTATAAATGAAATGTCAATATATAATCAAGAAGACCAAGAAAAAAATAACTCTCCTGGTAAGTCTCCGTCATGGCATTTAAGTAGAAATAATCACTACTTACCGCAGGTGAGCAAGAAGCAAATTTTTCTGTTATCAGGAAGTTCTTAGCTATCAGATATCTGAGATGCTTGGGTATTTTTAAAGAAAAACAAAATATCAGTGGTTGAAAATAAGCCAATTTTAAGAATTGAGTAGAAGGAGTCTATGGACTATAACAAGTGATGTTAATTTCACTTCCTTCTTAATACATTAATCCCTAAAGTTGTGAAGAAACCACCCAATTTAGTCTCTCATTTAATTGCACTTCTTAAAACAGCTCTTAAAGCTGTCACTACTTGTAATTTATTCATTTCCTTTTGTGACTACCTATTCAATATCTGTCTACCTTTACTAGGCTTTAAAATATAAGATGGCAGGAATGAGAATTTTGTCCTCTGTCATAGGCACTCGTTAAACATTTGGTTAATGAAATAAATGATTAAACAATACATTGCTAGAAGTTAGATTACTCCTTCAACTTCCTCTATAGTGTTATTAAGCAAAAGAAATGTGAAAAGCAGGTGCCTGACCATTACTGCCTTCTCCTTAACTTAAATGAATAAAATTGTAGAATTTTAAATAGATGAGCTATGGCAATCACATTTTTTTATGTTAGCATACCATGCTTCATACATGATTCAAAAATAGGGTACTTTTGTACTGTGTTATTTGGAAAAGAGCACTAGACAGCATATGAAAAGTTAGATCTTAATCTCAGAGAGGTAAGGTGGTTGCCCTTTAGTCAAACAGCTCATGAGTTAAGGAGCTTTCCTATAATTGTCCTATGAAGTTTTCCCGTAAATGTGCTATGAACTTTTACACAGTTTCAATTTTTTAAAGACCTTACTATAACCTCATTTAGTCTATACATTAACAAAGCAGATATTATAATCCTATTTCCAATTACTCATTATAAATGTATCAACTAAAGCAGAGAAAGGTTAACAACTTGCCCAGAGTTGCAGAATTATTAAGGGTCAGAGCCATAACTCAAATTCCTGACTTCAGTTAACCTCTAACTTTTCCATGATGTCACTGCTGAGAATGAACTGTGTTCTAGTTTATTTGGATTTCACACATTTTTAACCTATCTCCTGTTTCAACTTTAGAGTAATAGCCTTAAGAAGAAAAGATAAACACTTCATCTTATCCATTATTCATAACTGCTTTGGAAGTAGAAAACTGTGAGACCTTGGATGGATTATTTCATATCTTTGGATTTCATTTTACTCCTTTGTAAAATAAAGAGTTGGATAGTCGTCTCTAAAGTTCTTACCAGATTCCAAATTCCATATCTCTGTCTTATTTTTCTCCTACTTTTAATTTTATCTTCACCAGAATCACTTCTTTTCCATAAATGTTTTCCTTTAACTTCTAGAATATATAATGAAATAATATAGATGAAAGTAGCTTAGTTTAAGAATAGGGGGGGAAAAAGCCAAACAGAGACAAACTGAAGGACCTCAACGGTCCTATAAGATTTACTAAATGCTTACAGAAGCAATACTATATTCAATATTTGGAGAAGTTGGGAGTACAAATAGTTATATGTTAATGTTATTCAAAGCTTACCTATACCTAATACTCCTGTGTGCATTAAATATTAACTCATTTAATCTTCTTAACAGCTTTCTGAGGTATTAGTCTCAGTTTACAGCTGAAACACAGAGAGGTTAAGTAATTTTTCCAAATGTATAACTAGTGAATAATAGTACTAGGATATGATCCCAGATGATTTATCTCTAGAGGATAAGCTCCTACCCACTATACTGCATGCATGGCCTTAAGGTGCTCACCATATAATAGACAAGATTAAATTAACAAACAGTACACCAAGACCATAATACAAAGAATATACAAGGCTGTAGGTCTTGCAGGGGACCATGTGTTTAATGGAAATTACTGGTTCTAGAATGCCTAGTGTATGTCAGGAACTTTCCATGTATGTCAAGTGTTAGGTTTCTTTGGTAAATAAGGAAATTAAGACTCAGGAAATTACTTCTTCCTAAATCACAAAAGTGAACAGACAAGAGCTCTACCTTACACCTGAGAGACCATATTCTTGCTACTATCCCATGCAATCCATCCAGATATGGTGATTCTAAAGCCTTCCTACAGAATGAGATTTAAGATGAACTCTAAAGAAAGAGTAGATTTTCTCAAATGGAGAAAGAGCTCAGAGTAGGAGAAGGCATCCCCAGAAGAAAGAATGGTTGTTCCATTTGCCTGGAATAAAGGCTCTGGGAGGGGTAAAACAGGTTTGAAAAGACAATGAGGTGAAGAGTCTTAGATGCCACACTGAAATGTTGGTAGACAAAAGTGAGGCAATAATAATGTTTGAACTGAGGAATATATTCATTAGTTTTTCAGGGAAGATACTTTTTCCTGGCCTGGGATCCAAAAGAAACTTCTTACATTATGCAGAGAACATCAAGTTGCCAGGAGTGTCAAAGCAAATTCCCAAAGTAGATTTAATCCAACGGACACTCATGGAGTGCCAGGCATGGTGTTTTGTGTTAAATAATTTAAACTTAGAACAAAATTCAATGAAGGAAATTCTGTAAAGAGTTAAATTAATATGGTCCTAGCATGCAATTGCTTCTCTGCCTTTTGGCTAAGATCAAGTGTGGTCCAAGCATGTAGCCTTCCAATGGTCTGACAGTTGAAGTTTAGACTTCAAAGTTCTCAGAAAGATGGCTGGACCACCTGTTCCTTTAACCACATCATTGGTATTTTCTTTCAGATGAACTTTTCACTTCCAACCAAAACTAAAAAGTTCAAGATTATATACTTTTTTTAAAGGTTTTATTTATTTATTTGACAGAGATCACAAGTAGGCAGAGAGGCAGGCAGAGAGAGAGGAGGAAGCAGGCTCCCTGCTGAGCAGAAAGCCCAACACCCACAGGGCGATCCCAGGATCATGACCTGAGCCAAAGCAGAGACTATAACCCACTGAGCCACCCAGGCACCCCAAGATTATATACTTTGATGTGCACCATGGCTTGCCGTATTTTCTGCTACATACCAAGCGCAGATTATGCCACATGCTTTGAAAATCAGACCATCACCACAACTATTTATCCTATGTATATGGAAAACAAGCAAACAAAAAATCCTCATGAAAACAATATGTGCCTTTTTGGGTGGAGCACTCTTTAAAAGGAAACCAATGAAAAATACTACCTAGTCTTGAAGTCTGGGAAAGTAACTACTTTTTCCTTCTAAGTTGTCATTACCTAACCTATTAGCATAGAAAAAAGTTAATGTTCATTACCTCCTCAACAATTTTTTTTTTTTTTAGATTTATTTATTTATGTGAGAAACAGAGCAGGAGTGAGCACCAGGGGGATGTGGAGAGGGAGAGATTATCTGAAGCAGACTCTGCATTGAATAGCAGCTAGACGCTGGCCTCCATCTCACCACCCTGAGCTCATGACCTGAGCCCAAGCTTAAGAGTCAGCAGCTCAACCAACAGAGCCACCTAGGAATCGCTCCTCCTCAACAAATTTAAAATTTGATTATGACAACTTCCAAATATATCAACTAAAATAATTAACAATGGGATGGAAATTTGGAATCTACAAAGAACACTTAAACCTCCAATCTTTACAACTATTTTTAAAGTACCATGAAGCAGAAATAGGAATTCTCCTACTTCATTATATTTCAGTTTAATTCTCTGACCTCAAGAAATCTATGAGCAGCTGCCAGAGTTGCCTAATGGGTGCAAACATAAAAGTTCGCATAGGAATTAACTTTTTTCTTAAATAAGTTCTACACCCAAGGTGGGTCTAGCACTCCGGGACCAGGAGACCAAGAGTCACATGCTCTACGACTGAGCCATCGGGGTGCCCTATGTACAGAAATTAATTTTGTCAACTTAAAATCCTGGGGAAAAAAATGCTTCTATCATTATCAGAGGTCGTAGGAAAAGAGGACTAATTTAATGCGCATTCGAACAACCAACACCGGGTTGCAACAACGCCTGTCGAGCTCAAGAAGCTTACCACCTTTCTGTTAAGAACTGCGACTTTCCTGCGCCACCTTGCGGCGGTAATACGACTACTACATGTAGAAGTTAAAGGTTTTTCTCTGCACTGGTCAGACATCCAAACAGCCGCATTGCGGGAACCAGCCTCTATACAATCGGGCAGAAAAGGGTGTCTTTCTTTGTAGCCAGCGATGGGAAACACTGTTCTTTTTCCTACTTCCTCCCCTATTTCCTTTATTCCTTCATTATAAATCCTCGGGCCCGCCCACCCGCTGTCCTTCTAGGGCCGTTCCCTCCTCCGAAACCCCTTCGCCTTCTGCACCATTGGTCACTCCTCCTTCCCCCCACCTCCGCAGCCCTTGTCAGGGGTCCACACAGCAGCAACTCCCCCGCAGCACCTCCTCCCCGCAAATCCCTGCGTTGAGAGCCCGCCCCCTGCCGCCGGCAGCCAATGGCAGCGCGGCCCCGCCCCACCCCGCCCCTCCCGCCGCGTCCCAGAGCGCGAGCGGGGTTTGGGCCTGGGCCGTGGGACCCAGAGCCCCTGGCGCTTCCGCAGGTCTGCCGCGAGCGTTCGTCCTGGAGGCCTGCGACCCAGCCCGGTAGGAACCATGGATTCGCAGGGGCTGAAGGTGAGCAGGCCGCGGGCTTGGACTCGAGCCGCCTTTGCGGGTGGCGTGGGACCTGGGGAGGGGCAGATTTAACGAGGGCGTCGTTACCCTGCCGTGCTTTTGCTACCCTCATTCGCCAGCTGCCCCAGCGTGGCGTGTGGGCCTGTAGCTGCATCACCTGGGCCCCCTCGGTGGGCCCTGCTTTGAAATCCTGAGGTCTAGCCAAGCTGCTAAGGAATTGCCGTTAGGGGGCTTGTTCCACCCCGTTCGTGGTTACTTTTACTTTGTATCCCGTGGGCTCAGAAAGCTCGGTCAACGAGTAACACTTACTGCGCCTCCCGGTGCGATATTTAAGGACTTAATTAAGCAAGCTAGTGTCAGTAAACCGGTTGGACAGAAAGGAGCGCGTAAAGATTACATGAAAACAAAGACATAGGCTTGAAAATGGAAGAGTGTTTTGGAGTGATGGTCCTCTTCATCTGTCAGTGATTCATCTGTGAAGCAAATATTTTACGAGGGACTCCTTAAGAAATGGTGATCTAAAAACAGGGACAGGAGGCTTGAAAATGAGAAGTTTCTTTGTAGACCCTACCTTTCTCGCCAACCTCCTCGTCCTGTAATCGGTGTCTTAAAGACTCTAAAACAGGGAATGGCAAACTTTCCCTATAAAGGGTCAAATAGTATATTATCTTGGGTTTTTCAGGCCATAGTGTCTCTGTCATCTAATCTGCCATTGTAGCTTGAACGCAGCCATAGATATACTTAAACAAATGAGCACGGCCCTGTTCCAATAAAACTTTATTTGCGGACACTAAAATTTGAATTTCTTAAAATTTTCACGTTATGAGTATTTTTTTCTCCCCCCGCCCCCCAGCCATTTGAGAATGTACAAACCATTCTTGGTTTGCTGACCATACGAAGAGAGGTAGTAGACCGTAGTTTGCCAGTCCCTCCTCTACAGTATAGAATGACGTTCAGTCCTCTCCATGCCCCCATCCTTGTGTATCACTGCTGAATTTCTTACGTCTGTTGTTGCAGTTCCCCTGCCTGGCTAAGTCCTCTGTCTTCCTCGAGGGTCTCAAAAGGGAACTTCCTGGAGGTTCTTTCCCTTAATTTTATTCTTCTTCCATCCTCCCACACCCCAACCTCATTCTTCGACATCCCTAAAGCACTTTATAAACTCTTTTCTTGCTTGCATTGTATTTGTTAGTCTTTAGATTCTTGCCTTAGTTTGAAGAGAATTTAAACTTTTCTGGGTCAGGAAGCATATCTTACTCATCTTCACATTCACAGCATCTAGCCCAGTGCCTGGCACTAGTAGGCAATAAATGTTTGTTGGACTGAATAAACCAAGGAGTGGTGAGGTATGGAGAGTAGGAAGTAGACTAGAGAAACAGAAGAGCCTCACTGACTGGTTAGAATCACGGGGATTGGACAAACTGCAAGGAAGGATGAAATGACTTGATTTCAGGCTTGGGGAGCAGGGGCAAATGGAAAGATGAATCTGGAGGCTGGGTGAGAGGTCTTGACTGAATACTATGTTTTTACTTAATCAGTGGGTTCAGAGGAACTTACTCTTTTTGGAGCTTTACAGTATGATGTCATAATAATCCTCACAATGATCTGTAAATAATTAACAGCATTTTACAAATGAGCAACCTAAGGTGCTATAAGACCAGAAATTTAAAAACAGCTCTTTTCACCTTTAAATTTGTGTCCTTTTTATGATACCTTTCAGGAGAGTTGTAGGTGCTTAGATGCTGAACAGAAATCCTCAGTTGTGGCAAACTAAGAGGTCATCTGCGATCTTAAGGAAGGGCAATGGAGAAAAACTGAACTTCACTGAAGTGTGCTGTGGGGGGGCACAGGAAATAGAGGGCAGTAACTGCAAGGAGGGAAGCTGAGTAAAAGTTACAGAGAATGTTTGCGTAACTGCTGTAGAGAAGCACAGGGACTGTAGCCTCCAGAAACAACAGACCAGAAAAAGCAGTATAGACACTCATATTTCAATCCTGTCACGGTGCTTCATCCTTATTTCTCACTCTTGCTATACCAGCTGCAGAGTCAGAGGAGGTGAGGACGGGATGGCCCACATTGGTTAATGGAGATGAATTAGGTGTACCACAGCCTTAGTGAATCTGGCTTCCCTCTCTGACTGGGTTAGCAACTAAGCCTTAGTTATGATCCTGAAAAAAAAAAAGTTAAGTATAGACGCAATTAATCAGAACTTAGTATCCCCTGGTATTAGTTTTCTGCCATGTAAATCTAAATAATACAATTTTGAAAAGAGCTTAAAGATAGTTAATTTCCATTAAAAAACAGTTTGGATCATCTGTTCTTTGTTCTTACAGTTATTTGTTGTGGAACTCAGAAAACAAGACAACATTTGACAATGAATTGCTGAATTCACTTTGTCCTTACTATGTAATGCTGTAACAACAAAATAGAAGCAAGATTTTTTAAAAAAGAATCGTAAGGTCTTGCAATGGAAGGCTCTTATTATTCCTGTTTTTTGTCTGTCCCCATTTTCTAAAACCTTTAAGAAAATGTGGACGAAGGCAAGAGGTGCAAGTAGCCTAATTTCAGTATTGTTATCAAATAATTTAGAAAAAGAAGACAAATTATTAGGAAATGTTGACTATTTTCAAAAATTTTGTGTTCATTGTGTCTTGCATTCCTTACTGTTAAGTGCTATCCTTTAACAATATTTTCAGGAACTTGAAAGAAAAAAAAATCACATTATCTAATTTTAGACTATTTAAGATTTTAGATTAATATGTGTTTCTTATGGCATTTCAGAGCAACAAAGTCTCTTTTAACATTTAGTTCTTATTTCCTTTTAGACTTTGATTAATTACTACTGTCAAGAGAAATATTTCCATCATGTGTTACTTACTGCCAGTGAAGGAGTTAAAAGGTATGGCAATGACCCGGTGTTCAGGTTTTATCACGCCTATGGTACATTAATGGAAGGTATGTGCTAATTATTAAACCTGTTCCATACGTTTTAAATTCTTGTTTTGTACTATGAACAGTTTTTTACATTATAATTTTGATTTTCAGGTAAAACCCAAGAAGCTCTTCGTGAATTTGAGGCGATTAAAAATAAACAAGATGTATCACTTTGTTCTCTAATTGCATTGATATATGCCCATAAAATGAGTCCTAGTCCAGGTATAGTATTTAACTATAATGCTTAGGACAATTTTTTCTACTCAATTCATTTTGATTTTTCTCAATTACCATTGCACTTAGTCTGATAATACTCTATTGTAATTTTCTGTAGATACTATTTTAGCAATTTTTTTTTAATCTTCCTGACAAGGTTATAGATTTATCAAGCACAAGAAATATGTGTTTTATATCCCTTTCATATTCCTTTATCTTACGACAGAAGTTTCATTAATATATAGGGATCATTTGAATTCATATCAAGTTGAATGTATATTAGCAATTATTGAGCAAAGGACAGCCCAAAAGAATATATACAGAAATTGCTCTGCAGCAGGCTGCTTTATAGCTTGTTATGTGCAAATCTATAGCTACATGCAATTTATCTCTTCCACTGTATCTTAAGCTTCTTAGAGGCCTGTACACATCCCCACAGGGGGGTTGCTAGCTCTTGGAAGATATTCAGTAACTTCTTATCCAGTAGTAGGTTAGGAAGTATAAGTACATTATAGAGAGAACTTTATGCGTAAACCAGCAATTAAAATTGTGTGAACTGTGACTCTTAATGGCGGAAGCAGAATATCATAATTATAGATAATAAAGAGGAAATAGTATTGTATTCTTTTATATACATTCACTAACAGCCAGTAGCATTATGAATATAGATCATGTTTTAGATAATCAGACAATAGTCAGATGTGACATAATTTTTTTTTTATACTAGAAATTTTTTTTCCTGGGCAAAGTATCGCATACCTCCTTCATCCCACATACACTTGCCCAGATCAACAAAAAGTTATTTAAAGCATTAATATGTTTAACAAGTAAACAAATCTAATGACTAGGTGCTTACTTTCTGCAAGGGACTATGTCAGATATAGAGAATACCAAAGAATTGTGAAAAGTGATCCATGACATTAAGTTTGTAGTCTAGTGAAGAAAAGAAAATGTAAAACCCACAAAGGTTAAATGCTAATGTTACTATTAAATAAAATTATGAGAAAACAAATGAGTCCATAATTAACTGAAAATGGTATATACTATTAATCCATAGAAAAAGGCTGTGAAGGTTTTGTGGAAGATGGGGCCATAATCTGGTCTTTGAAGACCAGATTATGAATCTGGATTTGAATTAAGAATTATGGATTTGAATATGGATTATGAATATGGATTTGAATATAAGGCATATTTGTCAGACAGCCTAAATCGATGGGCAAATATGTGGAAGTGGTTCAGGGTTAGGTTCTTGTATGGATGGGTCTCTGTGATCCGCAGGGCTGTGTTTAGGTGGAGCAGAGAATTTGCATAGAAAGATAAAGTCAGTAAATCTAAAAAAAAAATAAATAATACAAAATATTTTCCTCTTAGAATCAAGTTTTCATTTAATTGGTTATTCTCAAGGGTGTTGGTTCTTTTGGGAAATTCCCAGTATTGGAAATATTGGAAATATTTCCAAGACACTAAAAAGATGGAGGCAGAAATACTGTTTAGAAACACCCGAGTACTGACATGACTTTATACTGTAGATGATTGTGAGTGGGCATAAGCTCAGGAGGGACCAGATGTCCATCAATATTGCCTAGGAAGGGCCCAGACTGTTCATGTCCATTCTTCCTAAATGCTGACATAATCCCTGATTCTAAGAGGACTCTTGTGCATTAAGAACTTGAGCTGATATCTGGTAAGAGTCAGCTTTGTGCAGATGGTGTCACAGCTAACAAATGCCCCACTTGGGACTTGGTGGACATCTGACAGGAAAGTACAAATCCTGCCCCTGCCCTGATGAGTTCTTGATCTATATCATGACTATTTAATGAAAACTTATAAAGGGGTTCATGTGTGTTCAAGGGTCTTCTTGCCAAGCAATCTGTAGCTTCCAGAAACAGTTTTGTTAACTCATAAAATGGTTCCACATGTAAGTTTACAGTGGTACAGAGATAAAAGGAAGAGATATTACTGTTTCCTGGATGATCATTTCCGTAAGGGTAGTTGGCTAGAATCACAGCCTTCAGTTTTAACAGTTCTTATAACTTATTGAATCGCTAATCCATATTCTGATTCAGTTCAGGGTTTGGAGCTAATTGACATTGGTGTCCTAAGCACACACGTGGTAGATTTAATGATTAGAGATATTAGAGGTAGACCATCTTTTTAAGGGAGCAGCTGAGCAGTCAGTATTAAACCATGTAAATAATAGTAATTATATTACCTTTTACTGGCCTGACAACATCCAGGAATGTTTACATATTCTAGAATTAGATTAGGGAGTTGGGTAATTTGAGTACTATTCTTGGATTTACCCCTAATAATTTTAGAATCATTGCTATTCTTTCAAAGTCTTATTATTTAAAAAATTTGCATATTTAGCCTTTAGATCTTGAGAATGACATAAATTGTAGAACTGTAGTGTATGTCATAGGGGTCATTAACCACATGTGGCTGCTGTGTACTTGACTGTATCTAGTTGGAGAAACTGAATTTTAAATTGAATTCTAATTAAATACAAATTTAAAACTGATACTTGATTCAGTTATTAGAAAAATTATGTTTGGGGGCACCTGGGTTGCTCAGTGGGTTAAGCCTCTGCCTTCAGCTCAGGTCATGATCCTGGGGTCCTGGGACTGAGTCCCGCATCAGCCTCCCTGCTCAGTGGGGGGCCCGCTTCCCTCTCTCTCTCTCTCTCTCTCTGCCTCTCTGCCTCTATGCCTGCCTCTCTGCCTACTTATGATCTCACTCTGTCAAATAAATAAAATCTTTAAAAAAAAAAGTTATGTTTGGAACAGTGAATACATGAATCTGCTGTTTTCAGCTCTAAATTATATGGAATCTACATACAAACCAAGTATCTTTTTTATTAATTTTTTTTTGTTTATTTCAGAGAGAGCAAGAATCAGAGGGTGGGCAGAGGGAGAAGCAGCCTTCTGAGCAGAGTACCTGACATAGGGCTCAGTTGTAGGACCCTGAGATCATAGCCTGGCTGAAGGTAGATGCTTAACAGACTAAGCCAGCCACGCACCTCAGATCAAGTATTTTTGAAGAAAATTTAGCATCATAATTGAGATATACTTTCTAATGACATATATCAGATTTTAAAAATTTAATAAGAACAAAAGTGTCTCCATTTCATGTCAGTTTTGTGTTGGAATGAAAACTCAGATCTAGGGACGCCTGGGTGGCTCAGTTGGTTAAGCAGCCTGCCTTCGGCTCAGGTCATGATCCCAGCGTCCTGGGATCAAGTCCCACATCGGGCTCCTTGCTCGGCAGGGAGCCTGCTTCTTCCTCTGCCTCTGCCTGCCACTCTGTCTGCCTGCACTCGCTTTCTCTCTCTAGCAAATAAATAAATAAAATATTAAAAAAAAAAAAAAAAGAAAACTCAGATCTATTAGGTTAAATGTATTATTGAAATCAGTTTTATTTGTTTCTTTTTAACTTATTTGATGTGGCTGCTAGGAAATTTTAAATTACAAATATGGCTTATATTTTATTTCTGTTAGACAGTGGTGCTACAGAGAGAGGTATTATATTCGTGCTCTGTTAATTGACCCATTATAAACACTTGATCTAGAACCTAATTTTCATTTAATGTCTTTTTTTCCCCTCCTAGATAGAGAAGCTATTCTGGAATCAGATGCCAGAGTGAAGGAGCAACGTAAAGGAGCTGGGCCGAAAGCTTTGTACCATGCAGGCTTATTTCTATGGCACATTGGCCGTCATGACAAGGCGAGAGAATATATTGACAGAATGATCAAAATGTCAAATGGCAGTAAAGAGGTAGCTGGGTTTCTTATTTTGAAATAGAGGCACTACTAACAGAAGTTTATATTTTCAGTAGTATTCCTTGTCACTCTCTTCTTATTTTATAAAAAGCAGCTTTATTTAAATATTTTATTATTTTGTAAAATTTTGGTTGTCTAAGGTTGTTTGTTTTTATTCTGTTTATTAATTCATGAAAAGATCCCTCCCTGGTTCCTTTCCTCCCTTCTTTCCTTATCTCTGTCCTTTCCTCTCACTCTCCTCTTGAACTCTACATGCAAGGCACTGATATTTGCACTAAGGATACAAAGATTGGGAATATTTACATGGATAGATCAGTCTAGTAGTATCATAGAGCACATACCCAGCTAATATTATGAGAACTTTTGTAAGTGGTATGAGAGACATGTGATGAAAGTGTAAAATAATAATTAATAGTTATTGCTCACTTACTTTGTGCTTGGCACTAGTCTAAGGATTTAAGAGGAGATCACATCTATAAATATTAGGAGAATGAGAAAGAATTTCTTGAAGCAAGTAGTATTTGAGCTGAAACCTGAAAGATGGATACAGTTTCCAAATGCAAAGGTGATAGAAAAGGGAAGCAGATAATCCCAAGGTGGGAAATAATAAGTGGAAATAAGAAAAACAAGGAGACTTGTTGGTTCTGGGTACAGTGAGAAGCTCCCATTTGACAGAAACACTGGGTGCATAGATAAAGAGGGTGGAAGAAAAGCTTAGGGAGGTGGGCTGGGACAAAGGGAAGGGTCTTGACAGCTAGGTACACATTTTTATATCTAATTTGATAGGCATGAAGAGGTCATTGAGATTTTTAATCATGGCAGTGGTATTATTAGAGTGCAAATTCACAAGACTGATTTATTGTTGGTTTATAGGATGAACTGGCCTGGGGAGAAACTAGAGTGCAGCCCCCAAAATGGTGGTACGTGCTTTCTGGCAGAAGGTTTTGAGGGCCTACACTAAAATACTGTACTGTGGGTATGAATTTGAAAATTGTTAATTATCCGCAAGAACTGTCAACTGTATAAATGGCAGGGCAAGATTTTGAGGTGTCACATGTCAAGGATGTCTCTCTGAGGACTTAAACCTGGATAGTTCAGAGACCAGTTAACATGAACAGAGAATGTTGGGATGAGAAGATAATCTTGGAGGGAGTAATTTATTTGGTTCCAGACATGCTGTGTCTCTAACTCTGGTGAAATGGTGAGATGGGGATAGTAGATGAGCTTTTAGAAAAAGAAAAGTTTAAAAGAGGTATTGGACTAGAAAAAAGGCTGGGAGTCATCCACACAGAGATAATAGTTGAAATGATTCAAATATAGACATTGATCTAGTGAGTAGAAACAGCATTTTTTTAGGGGCACCTGGGTACTCAATCAGTTAAACCTCTCCTTTTGGGTCAGTTCATGATCCTGTGTTCCTGGGATCCAGTCCTGCATCTGGTTCCCTACTCAGGAAGGAGCCTGCTCTCTCTCTCTCCCTTTGCCCCCACCCCCGCTTCTGTGCACACACGCATACTCTCTCTCTCAAAGAAAGAAAATCTTCCCCCCAAAAAGAAATAGCATTGTTTTAATATTCATATCTGTTTTTTCAAGTGAAAAACAGGGAGGTAAACATAATCTTAAAGGTTTATAAATTTATGAGTAAACCTAGAAATTTTTTGATAGAAGAACAGATTTCACAATGTTTTTGGACACTGAAAAGTAAAGTAACCTATATCTGCTTTCTTTCTAACCCTATAAACCTTATAACCAACTGACTCACTGGCATTTCTGAAAGTAAACATCCATGACTTCTTGAGTCTGATTTTCGAGGCCATTTATCCCTTCATTTAAAACTCACTGGACTGGTCACAAGGATTAAGATAGTTGTCACATTATCTTAATTTTTACCATGTATCAAGCAAGATTCTTCTGTTCTTCCATCTTGGTTTACTTGGTCTGTTTGCCCAAAAAATATTCTTGTTTGTGTACTGAATTACATGTTTAACAATTATTATTAATAACTTAGTAGCAAAATTCCAGGTAAGAATATTGGTTATTTAGGATTAATGGAGTATTTGGCAAGTTAATGTTAATATTGAATACGTTGTAACCTTAAGGGCTGGAATATATAACAGTTCCCAAGACTCTAGTCTGGAAAGTTTTGCTGAACACTGTTTTAATTATTCATAACATTTTTTGGCAGAGTGATTTCTTGTTACTGATCACAAAAAAGAACGTTAGGTTACCTCTTTCACCAACATTTATATTGTTACCAATGGAAGTATGTTTGTTACCAAAATGGAAGTATGATTAGAATTTTTCATTCTATAGGGACAGGTTTTGAGAGCATGGCTTGATATCACAAGAGGAAAAGAACCTTATACTAAAAAAGCACTGAGATATTTTGAGGAGGGATTACAAGATGGAAATGATATTTTTGCTCTGCTGGGTAAGGTGAGTTGGAGTTGGGATAAATAACTCATGTTTTAAAATTTATTCATAATCTGTTTGGAACCCAACAAAACCAAGTAGCTCAAAAAGGTACTAATTGTCATGTTACTTTTATCAGCTCTCAATTATAGGAGGTACTTGGATTTTATTTGTATAGGACAGTGAACAACAAACTAGAGAAATGTATTCCTTACCAAATTCCTGAATCTTGATTGGTTTTAATTGGTAGTGGTGGTGGTTCCTGTATTACTTACCCACTAAACATTTATAGTTTGCTTAATATGTGCAAGGCATCACTCTCGATACTAGGGATACCCTGAAGCAAAATAAAACTACTTGCTTTTATGGAGCTTATACTATATTGTTGGAGTCAGACAATAAAATAAGTAAGAAAATTATGTAGTGTATTAGAAGTGATAAGTGCAATGGAAAAATAAATAAATCAGGTAAAGGAGGAGATGTAGAGCTGGGTTATGAATTTGTAGGTTTAAATGATGTGGTCAGAGAAAGTGACAGTTGAGCTGACACACAGGAGGTGAGAGTTGAAGCTCTGTGGGCTCCAGTGGGAAACCATCACAAATAGAGGGGATAACAAGTTGAAATACCTTAAGGCATGTTCAGGGCATTGCTGGGAGGCCAGGAGATGAAAGTGGAATGAGCAAAGTGGAGGTTAGAAGTGGAGGCTAGAGGAAAAGAAGGTGGGTGTGGGTACAGGTGGGCGTGGGGGGAGTGAGGAGAGGCAGGGCTGATTGTATAAAGCCATTGGCTTTTTTAAAAAATATATTTTTAATTAACATATAATGCATTATTTGCCCCAGGGGTACAGGTCTGTGAATTATCAGGCTTTTAATTTGAACCAGATAGATAGGCGGACAATGGAAAAGAGAAATGACCTGATTTACATTGTGAGGGATGAGCAGTTAATTGGCAGAGTTTTAGAAATCATTGGTAGGTAGAAATGTGTAATTCGGGCCCTTTCTTCAGTTCCATTGATGCCTTTAGAATGTCTTAAAATTTTTCGAATTTTTTTTATTTAACAACAGGAAATTAAATTTTTATGGTGGGAAAACAGCTTGTTATATAAGTAGTAATTCGGGGGGATAAAAAAAGAGGATTATTAGTGTCTTGGCTGTTAATATCCCCTCATCAGTCTTGTCAATTTCTGTGGCTTTTGAGGTTATTGAGATACGCGTCCGCGCCTCTGGTACAGCTAGTATTCCAGCTGGTTGGAGTCAAGTTTTACCCAATGGCACTGCTAGAGGAATTATTTATCAAGTTTTTAAAAAGTTTTTCTTGATCATTTTTCCTCCTCCTTATTCCTTAAAGAAAACTAATTGATAATTTCCTGAGGCGGGGCTATTTCAGGTGTTAATAGGGGTTAATAGGTGTTAATAGGAGGGATTTACCTTTTTCCTCCAATACTTAAGATTGGTTTAAAGTCTTTTTCTGATACAAACCATCCCAGTTATGTATTTATTTTTCAATTAATTCAATAGAGGATGTTTGCATTAGCCTAATTCCAACTTGGAATGATGTGAACCAAATACATAGCAAATTTAGTTTCATTTAATATGTTTGCGGCATCATATGGGAGGTGATTGTCTGAGGGAGTAACAGATGTGTGGTCTTTTAACATTTTCTTTTTTTACATTACCAGCTATTTAGGCAGATTTTGAAGATATATGTAATTTGAAAAAATTCTCTGCATTAGTCTTTCTCAGCTTTCAGAGATTTTAATAATTTATCTTGACATAATGGCATTTTTTGGGTGGTTCTCAGACTTTCCTTTAATTATATGGGAATATACATGAAAATATAATCTCAAACCAGTTTGAGGATTATATTGCATCTTTTGAGATCGGATGCTCATTTTGAACTGAGATATTCCAGGACTAAATTTATTCCTAAAAGAGATCTCAAAGCAAATTAAAAAAAAAAATCTGATACATGATAAATATGACCCATATCTTTTCTTAAACCACTAACTCTATAGCTTTATTTTTCTGACTATAAAATTAATAAATAGACATTGTAAAAAATGCAATTCAGAAATATCTGAATTAAGAATAAATATCACCATTAGAGATAACCAGTTAAACTATTATATTATAAATTACATCTCTTCATGTCGGTAAATATAGATCTACAAATCCACATAACCACCTAAAATTTGATTAAGTGGATAGGCTATAATTTAATTTTGTATGGACATTTTGGTTATTTTTATTTTTTCCATTATATCTATTATAAATCTGCCATAACTATAATCTATTTTGTTTTGTGGCCTTATTCAATTATTTCCTTAAGATACTTCCTAGAATTGAAAATATTGAGCTAGAAGGAGTTGTTTGAACTTTATTTTGCTTGTTTTTTAGGGTCTTATCTTCTTTAGCCTGAAAGTACTTTTTTTAAAAAAGATATAAAATCTCTTCATTTTAGATGCTATTTGCAAATATCCTGGAAATATTTTATTCTAAAAGGTAATTTTTCTATTCTAGTTATTTAAATTAGGGTTTTATAACAAAGTCATTTACATAAAATGGTTTTAATGTTCTGTGATGTTTTAAAATTTTTGTTAAAAATTTGTTTTGTATTTCTCATTATAAAAATGATAACTGTTCCTTACAGAAAAGTCAGAAAACAAAAATATAGAAAAACGTTAAGTAGTATTCTGCCTCTTCCAGGATAGCTTTTGTGAGAACCTCAGTATTAATGATCACAGTTCTGATGTCACTTTTTTTCTCCCATTAGGCACAATGCCTTGAGATGCGCCAGAATTATTCAGGTGCTCTGGACACTGTGAACCAGATAATAGTAAACTTTCCAAGTTTCCTTCCTGCTTTTGTAAAGAAAATGAAACTACAACTTGCCTTACAGGATTGGGACCAGACTGTTGAAACAGCACAGAGGTTAAGTAAAAAAAGTTAATGCAAGTACCTTTGGATCCGGTTGTAATTTCCAGAAAAAAAAAAAAAAAAATTTTTTTTTTTTTATCATATTTTAAATTTGATTTTTTTCAAACAATATAGAGTTGAAGAACTTAACTTCACATTGTTTTTAAAAACTGACCTTATTGATTTACATAAATGTCTGATTAGCTGTCCTAAGACACTCTTATGGAAATGTCCCTGCCCTTGTGAAGCTCATATTCAAATGAGAGGAACCATATAATAAGCAGAACAAATAAGAAGATATGTTAGAGAGTTATAAGTGCTATGGAGAAAAGATAAAGCTGGGAAGCGAAATCGGGAGTGTGGGGAGGGGTTCAATTTTATGGGATGGCAGTGAGCAGGTGGCATTTGAACTAAGGGAGCAGGCCATGCTTGCTTCCATGCTGTGGAAGAAGACTTTGCAGAAAGAAGGAAAAACAAATGCGAAAACCTTGAGGCAAAAGTTTGTGTCATGTTTTTAAAGAAGTGGGAAGGGATAAAATGACTGGACAGTAAAGTCAGAGTAGAAGGGTGGGGCCAGGGGAGCCAGGTTGTGGAAGGTCTTGGTCATCTTAAGGATTTGGATTTTTCTTCTGAAGTGTGAAGTCATTGGAGGATTGCTTTTCTTCCTCTGCTTCTCCTTTTTCCTTCTTTTTCCCTCCACCTGCTTCCCATTACTCCCACCTTTTTTTTTTTTTTTTTGATGTGTAAGTCTTTTATCCTGTAGGTTTTCCATAAGAATTTTATTATTGTATGCTGTATACTGTATAACTTGTTGCTATCCTCTGAATTTCCTATAAATTGGTACTAGATATAGAGGCTTGGTTAGATTCGTGTTCAATTTTTTATTTTCTATTTTTTTGCAATTACTAGTAAGTGGTGATGTGTTCTTTCATCAAAGGGACATAATCTTCACTTGTCTTTTTGTGGTATTAGCAGAATATATATTTTTTAAGAGTAGTGGAGGAAAGGGCAGAGATAAAGAATCCTTAGCAGCCTCCAACACCCAGTGTGGGGCTAGATCTCACAGCCCTGAGACTATGACCTGAGCCAAAATCAAAAATTAGACACTTAACTGACTAAGCCACCCAAGCACCCTATTAGCAGAAATTCGTGCTCAGTACATGGGTGCTGTAGGGTTAATATGGTTATATTATTCTTTCTTCATTTCTTAGCAGAAATTCGTGCTCAGTACATGGGTGCTGTAGGGTTAATATGGTTATATTATTCTTTCTTCATTTCTTAGCTGGAGTACTATTGAAAAAAAAAAACAACCCTTCTAACTTACTGGTGGTTATCTGGTGTTATAATTCACTTAAGAAAAATTGGATAAATGCTTGAGTCTTTTATTTCTGGGTTTTAAAAAAACAAAAAAAAGTTAAAAATTCCCTGGCATCCTACAGTGGTGACTGATTAGTAGTTTGGATTTGTTTATATGACATGGATTAAATTTGTATGTTTCTAACCATTTTGGTTATTATACTTGCTCAAAGTGCCTCATCTTTGGCTCTTAGTAGCTTCTTCAAGTTAGTTCTCAGGCCCTTTTCATATGAACCTAGCGGTCTTTGAGTGTTTCCTTGCTATTTGGTATAGAGCAAGATATACTAGGGCCATTTTATATATTTACTGCCCTAAACAGGTATTAGCCATTGTGGAATGCAATCTAACCCTTTTAGTGGGAAATGATATTTGGAGGCCACAATTTGGACATTAATAACTCTTTGATGTTTATATTTTTCTAGATTTCTAGGTACTGTGAGTAAGGAGATAAAGGGAATATCAATATAATATATAAAAATATATTTGGGGGGAAGTGTGTAAAAAAAAATTTAAAAAGTAGTTTTTAAACTTGATTTTTCTTTTTTTAAAGATTTATTTTTTTTAAAGATTTTATTTATTTATTTGACAGACAGATCACAAGTAGGCAGAGAGGCAGAGAGAGAGGGGGAAGCAGGCTCCCCGCTGAACAGAAAGCCCGATGTGGGGCTCGATCCCAGGACCCTGAGATCATGACCTGAGCCTAAGGCAGAGGCTTAACCCACTGTACACGCACATGGTAGGGAGGGGCAGAGGGAGAGTGAAAGAGAAACTCAAGCAGACTCAGAGCTGAGCATGGAGCCCAGTGCAGGGCTTATCTCATGGCCCTGAGATCACCACCTGAGCTGAAACCAAGAGTTGGACACTTAACCAACTGTGCCACCCAGATACCCCTACACTTGATTTTTCTTTAACTTAGTATTTTGTGGATGTTCTGTTATAACCATTCACACAGATACACATAATTCTTTTTTAACAATGAAAACATCTATAAAAATAAACATACAGATAGTTTATATTTTCCCATATGTAGACATTTAGGCCTACACACACCCCTTTATACATGTAAAGTATATTTCTGGAGGATGGTTTCCCAAATGAGGGATTACTGAGTTAAAGGGAATCATATTTGTTAGGGTAGGCTAAGCTCCTATAAAAAATAGATCTAAACACATAATAGAATTTTTCTTCTGATAATTGACTATTTTGATTGTGTATAAATCCTGATCAGGCCGCCTTCTTCCACACCATCATTAAGGGTCCTAATCCCTTTCTGTCTTGCAACTCTGCCTTGTCCTAAAACCTCATGACATTGGTAACCAGCTGGCACAAAGGCAAAGAGGGTGGAGGAGTCATTCCACTTTTCTTAAAAGCCCAGGTCTAGAAGCGGCATACGTTGCCCTGTGTCCAGAGGATCACCTCTGGTGGCAAAGGTGGCAGGAAAATATAAGCTAGATGTGTGCCCAAGCAAGTGAAAAGAGAAGGGATTTGAGGGGACAGATTCCAGTCACTTCCTCAGGTATGCATGTTTGAAATTCTGGAAGACACCACCAAATTGTTCTCCTAAGAATTTATACTAATTTATACTCCCATCAGTAGTCTACTGGATGCCCCTTCCCCTATCCTTAACCAATTCTGGCTGTTATCAGTGTGGTATTTTTTTGTTTTTGGTTTTGACAATCTGATAGAATAAAAATGGTAGAATTTGGTAGAATAAAACCTTATTTTTATTTTCATTTCTTCAATTATGTTGAGATTGAGTATCTTTTTAATAGTAAAAGCTGATTTTCCCCCTGTATACTGACTGGTCCTTTTTTTATATATTTTTTAGGTCAAGTTCTTCATCATGTTTCTTTTTCGATAGATTTCTTGGCTCTTCTTCTGCAGTTGACTGCCAGAATTAACTTACCAAGTTTAAAAAAAAAAAAAAAACCTTACAAGATTTGGGTTTGAATTACACTAAATCTATAGGTTATTTGGGAGAAAAATTTTTTTAACCAAAAATGTGTATTATCATGCAACATTAGAGCGAATTGGACCACAGCAAACAACTACAGATCTCAGAGCATGTGACTATAAGCACTCGTTTCTCACTTTAGTAGGGATCCTCTGACCTCCACCAGGCTTGTCTGGTGTTTCTGCTTCAGATTTTAAATCCAGCTGGCTGGATGTGGCACCTCATTGCAGTTTGGTCTCTGGTCAGCTCTAAGGGTGTTCTCTGGGCTCAAGCCAGAGAGCAGCAGCTATCCAGAGGAAACTCTTCTCGTGGAGACGGCAGAGATGCGTGAGAACAGGCAGAAATATTTAATGCCTCCGAAACTTGGGGGTGTGGTACACTGCCACTCCTATTCACATTCCATTGACCAATATAAGGAAAATGTCCAAATCCATAGCTAAGAAGCAGTAAAGTACATGTCAGCATTTATATGAGGATCTGCTCACTTCCGTGGCAGAAAGCTTATATTAATGGAAGGTGGGAAGATTGAGGCTAATAATTCAATATGCCATACCATTCATGATAAGAGACCTAGTGTGTTAGTTACCCCATTTGTTCAGTTTCTTTTTCAAATGTCCTTGAGTAAAGTTTAGGAATTTATGTAGATTTTGCATGTTTTTTACTAATTTTTTTGGAAAGGGGAGTTGTTCCTATTACTAATAGGGTATTTTTCCATAATTTTTTCTGATTTGTTTTTTTCACATAGGAATCTGTTTTAATATTGTGAATTACATTAACAGATTTTAAAATGTTTAACCCATCTTTTCATTCCCAAAAGTCTTAAAATAATAAATCTTCCTGGTCAAGGTGAATTCTTCTTTTCTTTTTCTTTTTTTCTTTTTGGAGGGTGAGGGTGGTGGGGGGAGGGAGAGAGAGAATTTTAAGCAGGCTCCACACTCCACACAGAGCCTGATGTCGGGCTCCATCTCACTGCCCTGAGATCATGACCCTGAGCCAAAACCAAGAGTTGGACAGTTAATCGACTGAGCCATCCATTATTCTTTTAATACACTTTTGGATGTGGTTAATACTTTATTTAGGGGGGCACCTGGGTGGCTCAGTGGGTTAAAGCCTCTGCCTTCGGCTCAGGTCATGATCTCAGGGTCCTGGGATCGAGCCCCGCATCGGGCTCTCTGCTTGGCAGGAAGCCTGCTTTCCCCTCTCTGCCTACCTGTGATCGTCTCTCTCTCTGTTTCAAATAAATAAATAAAATCTAAAAACAAAACAAAACAAAACAAAAAACCCACAACTTTATTTAGGATTGCCAAAGGATTTAAAGTGACCAATACGATCTATTCATATCTTTTTAAAATATGTTAAAGATTAAGATTCAGTTAAGATTCAGAGATTTTTTAGCTTAAATAATGAGGTTGATAATTTTCATAAACAGTGTATTATTTTACTAATTAAAATTATTATTTAGACAGTGGAATAGTCAGACCAGCAAACTGCCTTTTCAGACCCTAAGATAAAAGAAAGCACAATAAGTCTATTTCAACATTATGTGAAATGTTTTTTTGCAGGTTAATGCTTCAAGATAATCAAAATGTGGAAGCACTAAGAATCCTGGCTCTTTACTATTTGTGTAGGGAGGGGGACATAGAGAAGGTAAGTTGGATTGTACTATTTAAGTTTCCTGTAGTAAAAAAATACATAGTTACATACACATATGCCCATACGTTAGAGCCTTGAAGAACCCTTTCAGAATGTATGCCATGGTAATTTTTACTTGAATTCTAGAAATACAATTTAACACAGTGACGAGCTACTTAAATCAACTAATAAAGCAAAAATATCAAAGTTAAAATACCTTGAAAATTCCTTAAATCAAATTACATTATATGTGGTTTTCTACATAAAACTCTCATACATGATTAATATAACTGGTGATGATAGGTAATGAAGAATATACATGCAAAATATAGTCCTTAGTTTTTTTTAGAGTTTAACTGAGTTTGTGTAATTTAAATGGGCTTAGGATGACATCCCATTGGACCTTATAATAAGATTCATGTTTCTGTAGTAATGAGCGCATTGATTAGGTACTAGGTTATGGAATGCCAAAATCCAGTCTGAAGCAAATAGTATTATAAAATAGTATTATAACAAGTAGTAGATTTGAATTGTGTTTAGTCTGGTTAAATTGTTAAATGTGATAGCAACTAATAAGTTCTTCAGTAAATACCAGGGGAATTTTACTAGGGGCAGCTCTTCGGTAAATTTTCCAAGCATTGAAATAACTTACAGCATCTTAATGTTTTTTCTATTCCAGAGAGTATTTTAAATATAAGCCAGACTATATAGGTAATAAAAAATCTGATCTCATATAATATTAATGTTTATAATTTTATTATCCATATCTCATATGTGTCATGAACTAATTATTGGAGAGGGAACTGGGCATATATAGTTAATTGAATATTATGGGTTATCTTTACCCAGCAAGAGGTTTCCATTCAAAAACAGATATTTTAAAAACACACTTGATTTATTTTATTTTATTTTTTTAAAGGATTTATTTATTTAAGTAATTTCTGTACCCAATGTGGGACTCAAACTCATGACACAAGATCAAGAGTCACATGCTATCTGAGCCAGCCAGGGACCCATTAAAAAACACATTATAAAACTCAGTTCTTTATTTATAATTCTTGAGCTTTTTAAAAGAACTTTTAATACATTTGACAGCATAGATTTTATTAGAGTATATGTCATGTATCCTTTTTTTCTTCAAAGTTTATTTTAAAATTATCCTGATACTTTTGTTTCAGGCTGCCACCAAGCTGGAAAACCTAGAGAATGCATTGGATGCCATGGAACCCCAGAATGCTCAACTTTTTTATAAGATCACAGTAGCCTTCAGCAGAACTGTAAGAGTGCCTGCTGTGCAACAGAGCTTCGTTATCTGTGGCTAGGAATATTAAATAAGTCACAAAGGTTGAGGCATCAAAGAGCATATGGCCTAGAATGAAAATAACATACGTGTGTAAATATGTGATGCATTCCTAAGAAAGGCAGTTCAGAGGAGATATGATTTCTAACCATAAGAAGATATTATGGAGGCTTCATGGAAGTGGGAAAGGATAGGGAAGTGGGAAATTCCAAAGAAAGTGGGAAGTCATTTATTAATTGGAGCATAGGATTTATAACTAGGGTTATTCTTTATTTTGTTTTTTTTTGAAACTGCAGTTTACCCTTGAACATAACAGGTTTGAACTGTGTGAGTCCACTAACTGCGGATGTGTTCAATCAATATAGTATTGTATTTTCCTTATGATTTTCTTTTCTCAACTTTATTGTAAGAATATATAACATAGAAAATATGCATTATTAGACTGTGTTTAGGTTATCAGGAAGGTGTGGTCAGTAGTAGGCTATTAATAGTTAAGTGTTCGGGAAATCAGAAGTTATATGCAGATTTTCAACTGTGCAGTGTGGGAGAGGCAGGGGAGGGCGTGGGTGAGAGCACCCTCACCCCTGCGTTAGTCAAGGGTCATTTGTATTTGAAAAACAGTTCTAACATGGGTAAGAGACAATTTTGGTCAGGGAAATGGCTGGGTTTTTTTTTTTTTTAATTTATTAACATATAATGTGTTATTTACCCTAGGGGGTACAAGTCTGTGAATCGTCAGGCTTACACACTTCACAGCACTCACCATATTAATGTAATAGTAAAGAAATATTTTCATTACAACATCCAGTAAGAAGATAATCAGGAATGGAATAGAAAATACTGCAAAATCTCAAAATCAATACAAAGACTGAGAGAATTGAAAAGGTCTTAATTAAACTAGGGAAAAATAAGGAAAACGATATATACAAGTAGGTGAAATACTAGATATAAAATTGAAAGAAAAAATCAAGGATCGTAATTATTAAATGACATGAGGAAACTGAATTCTTTTTTTAAAAAAACAGATTGTCAGGGCACCTGGGTGGCTCAGTTGGTTAAGCAACTGCCTTCAGCTCAGGTCATGATCCCGGAGTCCCAGGATCGAGTCCCGCATCGGGCTCCCAGCTCCACGGGGAGTCTGCTTCTCCCTCTGACCTTCTCCCCTCTCATGCTCTCTTTCACTCTCTCTCTCTCTGAAATAAATAAATAAAATATTAAAAAAAAAAACAGATTGTCAGATTGTGTGAAATTGAAAGGGAAAAAAATCTGTGCTATTAACAGAAGTTTTGAGTTAAGGAAGATACTTACCTTTTTTTATTTACTTTATTGCCAGATAATTTATTTTCATTAGTTTTTAAATAAGCTTACAAAAATTTAAGCAGTATAGTATTTTACTCTTAAAAGTTATTGTGTTAGAACATTGCATACTTACTTTAGCAGAGTTGCCATTTCTTGAAATATTTTTGAACCGTTTTCACAAAGATTCTAATGAGTAATCTTTTAAAATATTCACCCTGGTGACATACCCTCAACTTAGGGGGAAAGCAAATCCTTAAACAATCATGAGACAGTTAAAAAACTTTGAAAAGTAGAAAAAGTTCTAAAAGGTATTCTTTTACAGCAACATCATTATACTTTTCAAGAAGCCATTGTTTAAAATAGCTCATTAGGATTTTAAGTTCTGCTTGGATATAAACTCTTGCTGTGCTGTCTTGATAGTAAATGGAGAAGTCATATTTTTCTTTGATTATTACTTTTTATCATTCTATTTCTATAAAGTATAAATAATTTGTATCTTTTTATTCTATTTCTATGAAGTTTTATTTTTCTTTGATTATTAAATACTTTTTAAAAATTCTACTTCTATTCTATAAAATAATTTGTATCTTTAGGAAAAAATAATTCTCCCACCTGAGTGTTTGACTTTCCAGTCTGAAATTTCTTTTTTCTTTTTAGTGTGGGCGAAGTCAACTCATTCTTCAAAAAATTCAGACATTACTAGAAAAAGCTTTTAGTTTAACCCCTCATCAATCAGAATTTGCTACAGAACTTGGATACCAGATGATTTTACAAGGAAAAGTTAAAGAGGCACTGAAGTGGTATAAGACTGCCATGACACTTGATGAAACTAGCGTCCCTGCACTAATTGGTAGGACCGCTCTTTCTAAATGTTCCTCAGATAGATGCAAGTCATTAATTCCTTTAAATACCTGCTGTGAAAGAAGAAAAAAATGTATGTTGTGGTTTTCTAAAATTAAGCTGTCCTCCATTATCCACAATAGGAAAAAAAAAACCAGGAATCTTTAAAATGAAGTTTTTATTAAATAATATCTTGAGAGAACAGATTTTTATGATGTAGTTCCTATAAATTCTGAATTTCTTAGTAACTAACTGATTTTATTTGGGTACAGAGCTGCCCATTTTATTTTCTTTTATTTTAAATCTGAAGTAGTATTGCTTTAATGTCTTATACTTTCTTATAATTTATTAATGCTTTATTATGGAGGGAAAATCTTTTATTAATGTTTGTGTTAGCTTGACGTGTACATGCCTGAATTGATGTGGACTTGGACTGTTTTGTTGTGTTTGGTTTTAGGATTTATCCGATGTCAGTTAATTGAAGGGCAGTTACAGGATGCAGACCAGCAGCTAGAATTCCTTAGGGAAATTCAACAGTCTATTGGAAAATCTGCGGTAAAGTGTTTTATTTTATCAGGTGGTAGATCCTAAGTACTGTTTATAAAATATGAGATTTTAAATTTTGGTAGTAGTAATGGCTTTAGGGTTAATATACATTAATTTTAATATATAACTGCATTTACTAACTTGCCTCCACACAGGATTAGACTTTAAATATTCTTGTATAAGATTCTAAAAGTTTGTCCAAGCTAATACTGAAATTTGAACAAATAATGCACATAAATAGCACTTCATAAACATTTGAAATCTAAGTAGAAATAAATGGCTTTACAACTGAATGGGATAATTAATGTCGACTGCTTAATTTCTAGGAATTAACCTATTTACATGCAATTCTTGCTATGAAGAAAAATAAACGGCAAGAGGAAGTTATTAATTTGTTAAATGATGTTCTGGACACTCATTTTTCACAGTTAGAAGATTTACCACTTGGCATACAGTATTTTGAGAACTTAAATCCTGATTTCTTGCTAGAAATTATTACAGAATATCTGAATTTCTGTCCAATGCAGGTAAGTAATTCTTTCTGAGCCTTACTTTCAACGAAAATATTTTCAACATCACTTACATGATATTTTATAAAATGTACTAATAAATTGTCCTTCACATGTTAGATCAGCATCTTACAATGGTAGTATTTGTATCTATGTTAGTAGAAATAGTTTTTAAATCAGAATATTTATACCAATGACTGCTATCAAATAATAAATGTATTGGTTTACAAATATTCACGTAGAGTTGATAAAATTCTAAAATCTTCAGTTTAGAAGAAATATTAGAAGTCATTTAATTCAGACATGCATGTGATATTTGAATCTACTCCACAGCAACCACATTAAGTGCCCACCCAACCCCTGGGTGCATTCAAAAATGCAGTTCTTACTCTAGGACTAGGAGTATTAGACTGTATTTCCTATGTTGTCAGACTCAGCTTTGTGTTAAAAAAACTTCACCCATTTCCTGGTTCGCCTGCTCTCTGGAGTGGCACAGAGCAAGTCTACTTACTTCGCCAAAGCAAAGATTATTCCTCATTCATAACACAGACCTACAGATTTTAGAAATTAGTTTTCATGTTCCCCCTAAACAATTCCAGGTTTTTAGCCATTTATTTCTTATATAATGTAGTTAGAACCCTGGTCGTGAGCCTGAGAACAGCCTTATTTTGTTAGTAAGCTCTCAGTAAGCTCACTGTTCCATATATGGGTTTGGCCCTGGCAGATCCTCTTTCTCCCTACTTCTGGAGGTTCCTCGAGCTATCTTTTATGAATGATACTATATTATTGACCCCTCTTGAATTAATAGTTACCTAAAATCCTTAGATCTATTACTCACTGTAAGTGAGGACTCATGTGTAGACTCTATCCCTAGGAAATTTTATCTCCTCAGATTCATCTCATAATTCCAGATTACCATATTTTAGATCCTGATTGTCATCTATTTTATATGGATCTTTACTGTCCTCCATTATCTGCCTTATCTACCTCTGAGTAGAACTGAAGATGGAACCTTTTATTGTATTCTCAGAGAGTTCTTTCCAAATTTATGTAGATCTATTAGTCAGCACTCTTGTTATTACAGACAGTGAGTAGATGACATTACTGTACTCAGCTCATATAACTTTTTTTTTTTTAAGAGTTTTTATTTATTTATTTGACAGAGAGAGAAATCACAAGTAGAGCAGCAGGCAGAAAGAGAGAGGGAAGCAGGCTCCTCGCTGAGCAGAGAGCCCGATGTGGGGCTCAATCCCAGGACCTTGAGATCATGACCTGAGCCTAAGGCAGAGGCTTTAACCCACTGAGGCTCCCAGGTGCCCCTCAGCTCATATATCTTTTTTTTTTTTTTTTTAAATATTTATTTATTTATTTATTTAACAGATAGAAATCACAAGTAGGCGGAGAGGCAGGCAGAGAGAGAGAGTGCGGAGGAAGCAGGCTCCCCGCTGAGCAGAGAGCCCGATGTGGGGCTCGATCCCAGGACCCTGAGATCATGACCTGAGCCGAAGGCAGAGGCTTTTAACCCACTGAGCCACCCAGGCGCCCCTCAGCTCATATATCTTAAGAGAGGGTACCAAATACTTCATTGCTAAAAGCACAGTTCTTAGCATTCTCCCTGATTTACAGCTTCCTTGTATTGAGGAAATGAGGATAATGGCCTTTCTTTGGGACCACGTCCTTTCCCGGACTTCCCTAATCTGTTTTAAATTAACCCTTCTTAACTATGGAGAACAAAACTGAGGGTTGCTGGAGGGGAGGTGGATGCGGGGTGGCTAAATTAAGGAGGGCACTTGTTATGATGGGCACTGGGTGTTGTATGTAAGTGATGAATCACTGAATTCTACACCTGAAACCACATTGCAGTGTATGTTAACTAACTAAAATTTAAATAAAAACTTGAAAAGGAAGACAAATAAATTAACCTGATGGACTAACACCCAGGATTGATCCCAATGTCCCCTGTCGTGATCTGTTTTCAGTTGCTTAGAGTCAGAAGTTCTAGTACTTGAGCAGTATTCAGAACTCACTCAGCAAATGCTTGTAGAGTACCGAGGGCTCTGCTTGGAGCTGACGAGGTGAGGTGGTTGTGTAGGAGTAAACCACAGCCTTTGCCCTCTTGAAGCATACAGAACTAGCAGGAGGAGACAGATAATACAGTCAAGTTAGGTAATAGAAAATACAGTTAGGTATTAGAATACAGTTAGGTAATAGAAAATAACAGGCTAGGGTAGGGGGTGGTGATTTTGGATAAGACGGTCTGGTTAGGCCTCATTGAGACGGTAAAAGTTAAAACTTCAGGTGTTCTTGTGGAAATACGGTATAGATTGTCTCAGGCACAGGAACAGTTGTGCCGTGGCCTGAAGGGACACAGGAGACTAATGTGACCTGGATGCAGTGAGGAGGAGGTCACAGCAGAGAATACCAGACTTCATAGGGCCTTAGAGGTTGTTGTCACTCCCCCGGCATCAGTTCTGAGCATAGCGGGGAGCCAGTAGAGGGTTTCCAGCATAATCTGACTCAACAGTTTAAAAGGATTTCTCTGGAAGCTCTGCTAAGAAGTAATTGTAGGTGGAGCAAGAGATAATGTGTTAAGTGGAAATTGTGTCCCTGGTCCATGACATGCTGTGTTCCTGCAGCCTAACCTTTGTCAGCGTGATAGCTCCTCATTAGCACAGAGTGCTGCTTTCATGGGGAAACATCTGGAGGACAGACTTGTCTGTCCTTGCCCCGTTTGTATAGGTTTTTTCTTAACAAAACGGATGTTATCTTAGAGATTGTCCATATGTGCTTCACTCTGAAAGTGTTTACGGTAAAAATGGTGGTGGTTCTCTAAGAAATAATTTTTTCAGCAAATAATTCTTAGCAGATGGCAAAGAACCTTAAACTCACTATATTACCTATACTTTCACTGTTAAAGTGAAAAAATACTTTTGAAGAATTTACTCTGTATTCATTACTGTTTGAAAGCATGTATAATTCCAGTCTTCAAGGCACATAAGACCCTAGCCATATAAAAGAAACAAAACAAAATACAAAACTACTGTGGGATTGCATGAGATGATACAGAATGCTAAGTTTTATTACACAGATTATAAGTGCTGTAGAAATTTAAAGAAGTTGAGGTATTCTAGGCACCAGTAGTCATATTTTGAAATTTTTCACCTTTTTTTTGCACTGCAAGGTAGGAAGGAGATGTGGCACTTTCTTGTCATTAACAATGTCTCAGGGTAGAAGTGATTGTCAGTAAGAGACCATACTCTAGCTAAGAATATATATTTGTGGGGTGTAGGGGGATGATGGGGAAGATTATTTTTCAAATAAAGGAAACAGAATTAGGGGAAAACAGAATGAACATTTGACATTTAAGTTCTAATATCACATTTGTAGCTTGTGAATGGGTAACCATTGGATAAAAGTTGGTTGGGTAAACAGCCGTTAAAATAATAAATGTTCTAGTATTGTTTCAGTTATCATATTCACTTCATATTAATAAAGCAAGAAACTAAAAACAAACCTTTGAGGACCTTCAGCATGCCAGCAGAAAAGCAGAAAATGTGAAGGAATAAGACATTTGGTGTAGTACACATGAGGGTGTTCTACCTCCTGATTTCTACTGGAAAAATAAGAGAATTTTCAGAAACTGATCATACTGTAGGGGGCAATGCAAGTTACGGAACTGAATAAATCACCAAGCAGATCCAGAATTAGAATTCACATTGCCTCGACTCTCAATTCCAGCAAGAAATTCTACCTTTAAATTATCATTCCTTTGAATATGTTTCCTTCACAGTTTTTGAACAAATACACTCCTTTTATGTTATCAAATCAGCTAATTGTTTAATAATTTCATAACTATTTTGCTGAATAAAAGCCATTATTTGCATGGTCTGTTCATAGATCCCAGGGAGATAAATTAGTATGTCACATTATGGTAAAGATAGGCAAAAGCAGAATAATAGAAATTTTGGAATAATATATAGTTTTGCTAGTTACACTGAAGTTTAATATGTGTGTTCACTTTTAACTAAATACTAAAGTAAGCTTATAAAATGATATGCTAATTTGTTTTATTTAGCCTGCAAGTCCTGGGCAACCTCTTTCTCCACTTCTCAGACGTTGTACCTCAATCCTGGAGACTATAGTAAGAACTGTACCAGGACTTCTGCAAGCTGTCTTCCTAATTGCAAAAGTGAAATATTTATCAGGTAGAATATACTTAAAAACTTAAAATAACTTTTTTATTCTGATGTTGACAAAAACAAGGGTAAATAAACTAAGTATGCCACTTATATGGAGAATAGTCACATAGATGCATTTTACTTGTGCACAAATAAGTAATTTTAATCCAAAATAAAATTGCATAATACTCACTATTTAATTCTTTAAAAATTACTATGAACTTCTGTTGTTCAAGTGAATAGCTGGGAAAATGCAGTTGTACCACTTAACAAATGAGTCTGTCAGGGGCGCCTGGGTGGCTCAGTGGGTTAAAGCCTCTGCCTTCAGCTCAGGTCATGATCCCAGGGTCCTGGGATCGAGCTCCGCATCGGGCTCTCTGCTCGGTAGGGAGCCTGCTTCCCCCCCCCCTTTCTCTCTGCCTGCCTCTCTGCCTACTTGTGATCTCTATCAAATAAATAAATATTTAAAAGAAAAAAAACAAACAAACAAATGAGTCTGTCAGATACTTAGATGGTAGTAAAAATTTATAGTCTTTGGTCCATAGTTGACTCATTGGTATAGCCAGATGCAAGGTTTTGGGCCTTATGAAGTCTACTGATTAATTGATAATTAGCTATACATAATCTGCGATTATGTATAGCTAAAAAAATAACCCCAGATATATAACATTAGCTTTTTAGGACACACAGATGTGTTACTATATACATAATATAGTCATAATATATATACATATATACCTAATATAGACATAGTAGACATAGTAGACCAACCTTTGGGGCTTATATTTATGTATCTTTTCTAGATGAATGCCATGTAAAGTAAATTAAATTTATAAAATCATAAGGTTTAGAAACCAACTTAAAGGTATCATCTAAACAATTATTTCTTACATATAATAGAGAGAGAAGATTGACTTTGCTAATTTTTTGGACCTCAATTTTAACTGTTAAAAAAAAAATAGATGATCTCAAAAGCTTGTATCTGTAAAATATTCTAGATGTAAAAAGTGGCTCTGTAATACCTTCTTCTGGTTAAGTTCTGTTGAGTCACATGGTATTTCTACTTTGCTCTCAGTTCAAATGGTATTATCTTCTAAGTAGTTAAACTGGGACTTTGAGTTCTGTTTTATTTTTTAGACATTTATTATTTTGAAAATTGATAAAAATCAGCCTTAACATAGTAATTCGTAATTGCCAAAATCTCTAGAAATGAAAGTCTCATATGACCCCATTTTTAAAAACAGCAGTCTTATATCATGTGAAATAGTGCTGCCATATGTCCAAAGAGCAGTGTCTTCATAAATTGCCAAGTACAATGACTTCTAACCCCAGAACTACTCAGAGTTGGACCAGACTTCCCAGGTTAAGCGCAGAGACAGAAGCCACAAGTTCTGGGTTTGCCAAAGCCACCTGAGCTTCTGAGTAGCTGGCTACAAATTTGGGGTTTCTATGAACCCTCAGGTTCAGATTCACTAGAATGACTCCTAGAATTCATGATATTGCTATACTCATGATTAGAGTTTTAGTATAGCAAAAGGATACTAATCCAAACCATGGAAAGGGAGAGATCCACAGGGCGAAGGTCTGGGAGGGTTCCAGATATGAAGCTGCCATTGTTCACTATCTGTAGAGTCGATACTCTACAGACATTCCAACACGTGTATATTTGACAGTACATAGAGAACATTAACAACCAGGGCAGCTCACCCCAAGTTTAGAGTTTTTATTAGAGTTTCATTATATAGGCATGGACTGAATCACTGGGCATGTGATTGAACTCAGTCTTCAGGGTCCTGCTCCCCCATTCAGGTAGATAACATGTAGTTCAAAGCCCCAGTCCCCTCCGGGGTTGGTCTTTCTGGCATGGCTCACCACCATTGAGTCATATTCTTAACATAAGCTATCTAGGGCTTACTATTTATCTTCTCACTTACATAAATGATCAAAGCCAACCTCAAACAACAAAGATACTCCTCTCACTCAGGAAATTCCAAGATTTTAAGACTCTCTCCCAGGAACCTGGGACAAAGGCCAGCCAAATTCTATTTTACATAGGACTCTAACAAAGACATCCATGCAGGACAGAAATGTCTTTCATTTTTCACTTAAGGGAAATTGAGCTGCTCTTAGATAAAAATGTGATATTGTTGGGTTCTTTGTTTATATGGCTATTTTCTGCAACACTGATTACCCATTTCTCATTTTTAAATATTTAGTGACCTTCTAAATACTGACCACACATCTTTCCGCCCATTACCCTTAGAAGAAACAAAGATTCTGATCTCAGTTATTCATACAGTCCTCATATTCTTCAATCTCTTATTTGTAAACCCTGATTTTTTTCCTGTGCGCTTTCCCCCCTTAGCAGTAACCTTCATGTTATCTCCTTAATCTTTTTCCTCCTTAAAGAACATGGGAGTTCCTCAAAAAATTGAAAATAGAGCTGCCTTATGACCCAGCAATTGCACTACTGGGTATTTACCCTAAAGATACAAAAGTAGTGATCCGAAGGGGCACGTGTACCCGAATGTTTATAGCAGCAATGTCCACAATAGCCAAGTTATGGAAAGAACCTAGATGTCCATCAACAGATGAATGGATAAAGAAGAGGTGGTATATATATACAATGGAATACTATGCAGCCATCAAAAGAAATGAAATCTTACCATTTGCGATGACATGGATGGAACTAGAGGGTATTATGCTTAGTGAAATAAGTCAATCAGAGAAAGACAACTATCACATGATCTCCCTGATATGAGGAAGTGGAGATGCAATGGGGGTGGGAGTTAAAGTGGTAGGAAAAGAAAAAATGAAACAAGATGGGATCGGGAGGGAGACAAACCAAAAGAGACTCTTAATGTCATAAAACAAACTGAGAGGGGTGGGGAGGGAGGAGGGTTGGGAGAGGGTGGTGGGGTTACATTATATGTTTAAATTAAAAAGCTTAAAGAAAATAAAAATAAAAAATTCAATTGATTTCCTTAAAAAAAAAAAAAAAGAACATGGGAGTGGTAATTTGCACACCAGCTTATTATACTTAACCTTCCCATTTCCTATTTCCTTCTCTACCTGTTCAGTTCTTGAGTATTTGAGTATATCACAGCAAAAAATAGTCCAATATTATTTATTATGTTTGATGGTTGATTGACAAATTTTGTAACTATGTTTAATATGTTATTATACAGCCTCAGCCCATTACTTGTTTATTAATCCTCTGTCTCTAAGAAACTCTTTTCTATTTAGATGGATTGTGTCATTGGTAGGTTGGGCTTTGGGAACTGGAAGCTCTAACTGTAAGCCTTGTTGAGGTATCAGGTGAGGTTAAGGAGTAGGAACAGAGAGTAATTTAAGGTCTGTTCTTCCCCAGTGCTCCTAGCGAGGTTGAATGAGGAGCTGGGCTCCTCTACCTACTTAACACCAGTCAGTGAGATGGGTTTAGGCAGATTTCTGTGGGTTACATCACTAGAAATTTCTTCTAGGACCTGGAGTTTATACTCTTCCTTCTCTGGACAGCCTCTTTCTACCCCATCTGCCAGCCCAAGACTAACAGATTCCACCATTCCTGTCATTTTAATTTTGATCATTTCTTCCATCTAAGACTCCCAGATGTACAGAGGATGTGTGTCCAAAACATTGGCTGTTACATTTGGCATTTAAAGGCATATTAAATCACTATATCCTATTTCTGAATGTCTGGAATATATCCCTATGCTTTTTCTGTTTTTTTATATACAAGGGTAAAATTTCTGGCCAAGGATGATTATAAGACTACATATCCTTTGCTAATATAAGTGACAGTACAGAATTCTAGCTATTTAAATATCTGGGTTTTGCAAAACTTGTTGTAATGAAATTTTAAGTAAAAAGTTTTTGATCAGGAAAATAAGGGTACATTTATAGTCCTCTCAGAAGTAGCAGTGGTGTTTGACTGATCTTTTCACAGCTTTCCCTGGTTTGCTCCTTTTGGCTGTCCTGACTTACAGGAATATTCTTTCATGAAGACTAGAAAGGGACTACCTGGGGGCACCTGGGTGGCTCAGTGGGTTAAGCCTCTGCCTTTGGCTCAGGTCATGATCTCAGGGTCCTGGGATCGAGCCCCACATCGGGCTCTCTGCTCAGCGGGGAGCCTGCTTCCCCCTCTCTCTCCGCCTGCCTCTCTGCCTGCTTGTGATCCCTGTCTGTCAAATACATTTAAAAAAAAAAAAATCTTTAGAAAGGGACTACCTGGGGCAGGTGGGCATGGAACGATCCATAAACTACTCATGTCCCTCTTCTCCCTCACATCTCTGTCTCTTAACCATTTGAATTATAATGCTTTGTTTCTCTTACTAGGTGAGATTGAAGCAGCTTATAATAACCTGCAGCATTGCCTAGAACACAACCCTTCTTATGCAGATGCTCATCTCCTGATGGCTCAGGTTTATTTGTCTCAGGAAAAATTCAAATTGTGTTCTCAGTCACTTGAACTTTGTCTGAGCTATAATTTTAAGGTAAGTATTCCAAATTCAGGTGGATAAAACATATCACCCTCCTTGAACCTTTAGCAAGTGGTAACATGTTGTATTGTATTGTATTCTTTTTGCCTGTAATGTTTTGCTAATAAATTTATTTTAATGGAAAAAAGTTTGGATTTACAAGCAGTGGGAGAAAAATTGTAATTAAAAACCTATATGGACTTGGAGACAGAAGACCTGGGGGTCGGTGTCTGGTTTTCCCACTTTTCTCTCTCTCAACCTGTTTTCTTCTCTATAAAACTCATATAATAACACCCTACAGTTGTAGTGGGCATTAAATGCAGTAATGGATGTATGTAAAAATAATTATAAACTACAGAGCATTATGCCAGATGTTTTTATGTGTAAGAACTCTATTTTATTGCTTGTTTCTTTCCTGGATTGTGGGTTTTAATAACTTTTTAGAGGCATCATCAAAGAACACCTAGTCACTTTGAAAATTTGTATGTGGTTTGAAGATAAAGACACACTGGATTTCTGTCCCAAGATATTCTGTGTTACATCCCATATCCCTAAGCATTAGGGAAAATCATAGGTTCAGGTGCTTCCTGAACTTCCTGGAGTTATGGAGGAGCTCCTCAGACTTTGCTTTGGTTCACAGGGTCTTGAACCCTGTTATGTGAGGAGCCTTCAGTGGACTGGAGAATTCAGGATTTGCAGAAGACAGTGCCCACTTCTTAGGTCAGTAGTTCTCAAGCCTAGTGGTGCATTACCACCCTAGTGCCAGTAGCCCGTCCCAATGAATCAAAATCTCTGAAAGAAGAGCAGAAGCATGAGTATTCACACAGAGCCCACTGGAAAATGGGATGCCTCGCTCAGGCTTACAGCCAGAGCCTTAAGAATGATTGGAGCCTTCTGAGACATTAGGTGGCTGCCCCCTCACCTCATTCTGGATCATCTCCTGCCTTTGACTCCTCCTTTGATATTTTTGTTATTTTCTTATATTGTCTGCATATACATTTGGTACCCAAAATAAAGATAGAAACTTCATAACTATGGGTTTCAGAGTAGTATCAAAGTTTAAAACCAAGTTTGACTGAAGTGTTCTGAGATTTTTAATATTAAAATTACAGAATAAAAGGGGAAAAAACTGTGTTTCTAAAAATCTAATGACTTGATATCCATACTAGAAGTCCAGATAAGGTATATTCCTTTCCTGAAAACTAAATTTCCTAGAATATACTTGCTAGCCCTGCAAGCTTTTTTTTGTATTTTTTCTTCTACCATGGTAAAAGCCCATAATCACCTTGTTGTCACCCAGGAGGATGCTAAGTAGTGGTAGGTTGCCTGAACCTAATTTAACACAATAAATGATCAAAAAGTTAATAAAAGGACAGAAGTAGATCTCATGTATACAATCACAGGTAGACTGTTTGGTGGATTATAAATTATGTGCTGGCGTTGTAAGCACTCCAAGGAAGTATTTCTGAATACTGTTTTTTTCAGGTGAGAGAATACCCTTTATATCATTTGATAAAAGCTCAGTCACAAAAGAAAATGGGAGAAATAGCAGAAGCTATTAAAACTCTACATATGGCAATGAGTCTACCAGGAATGAGGAGAATTGGAGCTTCCTCAAAATCAAAATACAAAAAAAACGAAGTTGATGCAAACCATCGTTTATCAATCTTTCTTGAGTTGGTAGAGGTTCACCGTTTAAATGGAGAACAGGTAAGTCAAGTTTTAATTCAATGGTTCAGCTC
Organism: Taxidea taxus jeffersonii; assembly: GCA_003697995.1. Classification (NCBI taxonomy): domain Eukaryota; kingdom Metazoa; phylum Chordata; class Mammalia; order Carnivora; family Mustelidae; genus Taxidea; species Taxidea taxus. Next base: position 47,449 of record RCUC01131229.1, read on the forward strand.
TGAACTTGGTTAGACAAGTATATATGTTAGTAGGAAATGAAAAAGCTGAAATTATTTCCTTGCTCAACTGGTCAAATTTAGAAAATTTATTTTTATTACTTTGAACCAAATCATGTCCTTTTGCAAGCCTCTGAGGTTAAATATAATTTGCACCTGGATGACCTCAGCTCATTAGCTGCTAAGCAAAATAGTAATATATGTATAATATTATATGAGTAATAACATAAATTACTCTATACCATGAAACATATTAATGTAATGTAATGTATATGGTAATATAATGTTCGATGACCTTGGCTACTGTGAAAGGTAATAATATAACATGGTTATCATACTTTGGACTCCTGAAAGGAATCCACACATGCACACACACGCACGCACATGTCCGTGTACACACAGGTACTACTAGAATCAAATAAAAGTACCAACCTCAAATTCTAATAGTGGAGAAAACAAAAGAACTACTTGATGAATACAGCTTTGGTAAATTCATAGGATGATCATAAAATCAAATACTTAAAATAATACATATAACATAAGAATAAATAGAAAGCAAGTAAGCCTACACTTTTGAGAGAAGAGTCAAAGCCTTGTAGAAAATGAGGAACTTAACATCATTTATATCTGGTTTTCAGATTACAGCAGTTGCTCATCAGTTATTTTCATATTTTAGTGGAAATTAAGAAGGCTGTGTCTAGATAACTTGCCAAATCTCAAAATAATTTCTATTTCCTAATATATTAGCCTTAATATATATTTAAGAAGAACCAATTCTATCATAGATAGTTGATTCTAAAATGCACTATTTTTTTCACTTGTTACATTTCTGAAATCAAAATGTCTTGTAATCTCTAAAGTTGAGATGAATCCTAAAATAAGTGACATTTTAGATTCAATGAGGTACAGGTTTGGAACTGGGGTAATATATTCAGCTGAGGCATAGCAGAAATGAGGTCCTGGCATAGGCTATAAAGTAGTCTGTTAGTTAATGAAGACCCACTTGGTACAAGGGAGGATTGTGGACTGAATCCCATCAAGGAGATCGTAATGAGCATGGCTAAGAGTTTAGGCTCTGGGGTCAGGCTGCCTGAGTTTGGGTTCTGAGTCTGTCATTTGTTAACTTCTTAACTCTCCAAATTGCAGTTTCCTTACTGTAAGGTGGGGATAATGATGGTAGCTACATCAGAGGATTTCTATGAGAATTAAATGCGTGAATATAATGCTGAATGCAAAGTAAATGCTTATTAAATCAGCAGCTCTCATGTAGCAACTGCATTGTCCCAGTCATGAAAACACTTTACAGGGCACCTGGGTGGCTCGGATGGTTAAGCATCTGCCTTTGGCTCAGGTTGTGATCCTGGGTCCTGGGATCCAGTCCCACGTTGGGCTCTCTGCTCCTTGGGGAGCCTGCTTCTTCCTCTTCCTCTACCTCTCTCTGTCTCTCGTGAATAAATAAATAAAATCTTCAAAAGAAAAAAAGGAAAACACTTTTCAGCTAGCAGATATTCTGAATTTGGTCTCTGAGTTTAGTTTTAAATTTTTGTACTTTTCAAAAATCTGTCAATATTTCATGAAGATCCTAACTATGCTAGCATTTACTGTTCATTCTGGATTAGGAGAAAATCTTCATTTCTAATGTAATTTGTTTGATATTTTGAAAGACTGTTATTTTAACTTCATCTTTACAGCATGAGGCAGCAAAAGTTTTACAAGATGCCATCCATGAATTTTCTGGGACATCTGAAGAATTACGTGTTACCATTGCTAATGCAGACCTAGCTCTGGCCCAAGGAGATGTGGAGCGAGCTTTAAGTATGCTTCGAAATGTTACAGCTGAGCAGCCTTATTTCATAGAGGTCAAGGAGAAAATGGCAGATATTTATCTGAAGCACAGAAAAGAGAAAATGTTATATATTACTTGTTATAGGTAAATGATTATCTCAAGCCATTGTATTTTGACACACTTACTTCTTAAAATTAATTCCCAAATTCTTTTTTCTTTAAGTGCTTTACAGTATAGACCCTTTCTGTAACATGTTCAGCTACCGACCACAGTTACACTAACCAAGCAACTCATTCTCCCTAAGACATAAACCATAGTGATTATGATTATTTCAACCTGTGGCTTACTCTAGATTCTTAGCTGTCCTCCTTCATTATGTGATTTCTAGACCTTCAGTCTTCCTGTTTGGGAGGGGCAAAAGCAACAGTTACTTGCATTCTAATAACTAAAGAAAGCTGTGTAATGTAACAGTTCCAGACCATTTTTAATGCTCAGCGTAATAGCTCTAGCAATAGGAAATTATGGCTTAGTATGTACCACACTAAGGTGCGGATTACAAATTCTCCTTGGTGAAAGGGCAGGGACTTTAAAAGTTATGTCATATGCTGGTGCCCTTAGGGGTTACTGGGATACGCACATTCACATGCGTGCCCGTGTGTACACATGGACATACACGCACACGGGTTGCTCTTACCTTTCTCCCCAAACAAAAGGATAAACATACCAGCACACACTTTATGTAAGAGAGAATCAGCATTTTTATCTATTGAGAACATAGCAACATGTTGATTAATTCAGTCATTGGTTCATCTGTAGTGTGTAAATATCCAAACTCAGAGCACTGCTAAGGATCTTCGTAGGTTCTGAGTGACTCAAAGAAACTGAGCGGCATCCCACGTATAGATGGATGAACTGGAGGTTCTAAATCATATTTTCTATGACGTTTCCAAAAGATCAGCACTAACTGTCACTTCATGATAGAAAAATATTTTAAAACAGGGTCACATTGTTTTGGATGCTCTGTGATAGCGTAGTCAAAGGCATGGGCTTTGTTTCAGGCAGCTCTGACATGTTAGTTGTAGACTTCAGTTCTTCAGCAGCATCTATAAAATTTCACTTCCCAAAACAATAGTTTTTGGGCCAAAGGAATGAGAAACCATACGTTGCAGTAGCATCCCATATTTTTGTGCCTCCTCTCCCACATCATTTCAGAATTAGAGATAACAAAACTCATTTCTGTGTAGTGAGAATTGAGATGTTTATGGTCTACCAGTACTCTTGCTACCTGCATTTCAGAAAAGGGAAAGATGGAGTGAAAAAAGAAAGTTGATCTAGCATAAACAATGGGTGTGGGTATGGGTGGGTTGTTTTTTTCTTTTATAATGTTACACTGTTGGAAATGTCCAAGGTCCTCTGAAGGCTCTTGGTTAATTGACATAAGTGAGCTTACCTTTTATTTAGTTTGTTTAGAAGAAGATATTTGTATTCAGTATACTAAATAGAATTGGTGTAATTTCTAGAGAAATTGCTGAGAGAATACCCAGCCCTCGTTCTTTTCTTCTCCTCGGTGATGCATACATGAATATACAAGAGGTAAAGTTTCTAATGCTACTGAACTCAGATTTAAAAAAAAAATGGCAAAACTCTTTTGTGATTAGCTTCATATTCTCTTAAAAGGAATTTTTAAATATTATTTAATATTTGTCCAGTCATCGAAACAAAAAGGAGATAACCATTATAATAAAGTTGTTTTCATATTGGGATCCAGTAATTCAACACTGTTATTTGAAACAGAGATGGTACCAGAAGCAAATTAAGAGTCCCTTTTAAGTGGAATAATGAAGAGAGCTACTGGCCAAAATGGTGTTTACTGATAAGTTACACCTAACACTAGTGACTGTCACTTCTCTGAAGTTGTTAAGGTTTCTAGACTTAAATATGTGCTTTAGTTGTCTACGGAGTGAATACTGCGGGTGTAGAGCTTTATATAGAAATGTTGCCCTTTAATGGGATCCAACTAAGCTGTTTATTCGTTGCTTTTTTTTGTATCTGCCAACATTAGCCTGAAGAAGCCATCGTAGCCTATGAACAAGCATTAAATCAGAATCCCAAAGATGGAACACTGGCAAGCAAAATTGGGAAAGCACTTGTCAAAACTCACAACTATTCGAAGGTAGGTACTTTATATGTTTGAAATATGTCTATTGGGTTAACTGTTTCAAACCCTGCTCTGTGAGAAGTCTTTAGCAAGCACTGTTTATATCTTGATGGCTGTAAACTCCAAATTTATATTCACAAACTGGAATTTATGTTAAAGATTTGCTCAGTGTCTCTTTGTCGCTGCATTTTGCAAAGGCTGTTTGGGCCCTAAAGTTGACTTCTGGCTTCATCTTACACCTCAGCCCTGCAACCCACCAATTATGATGAAGTTGCTGCAGTTGCATCTTTTTTCATTATATGACAATGCCTAACATGTGTCCTTTCTGTTGAGCCAGTTTTGGTAAGCTGTATGCTTCCTCCCTG
>RCUC01131230.1:0-42258 GCA_003697995.1 Taxidea taxus jeffersonii
AAAAAAAAAAAAAAAAAACAACTACTAACAAACTATGGAATTATGGCTTTTATAAAAGCTGTTAATTTCAAAGATTAGACAATTAGCAATCAGTTTTGGAAATTGTGGTATGAATTTGCCTGCCCTAACCTATGACCATGATTGAAATGGTGACCTAATATGAAGCTGAATAAGAAGTTGTGTATGATATTCAAAATAACACTATTTACTTCATTTATCAATAGACAAAACTCTTAGAATGATTCCATAAAAATCTAAATAAACACAAATTACAAGAGAATCACAAAGGAAAAAAAACAGACTATAACAATTATCTAAAATGTTACAAGAACTAAAGATAATGAATGTTTTGATAATGGTCCTTATTTAACAGTGAAAAGGTATGCAAAATATTGGGGACAGATAGTTTTATTAACAGCACTACAAAGAAAAGAGGAAATTAAACTATCCAATATTAAAAGAAGGAAAAATATCCTGATGTTGAATGGACTGTGAAAAAATGCTGTTATTGTCTTTACTCTGAATGCAATTAAGAACTCTAAATGATTTTTATTAGTTAGGATATCTAAAAAAAGAAAGAAATGATTTCTAAAAGTCATTCCTGATATCAGGGTTCTAGTTTTTACTGATTTACTGTAATGTTCAAGCAAATGTCAAAAATGGGCTTAATTATCATAAAAATAGTTAAAAGTTATCTACATATGTGTATATGTGCCTATTCTATTACTCTTACTTTTAAAAAATTCACTTAAAGGGAATATCATAGCAAAAAACAAAGCTACAGAACCAAATACTTTATAATATTAATTTTTACTGGGAAATAACATTGGAAAGATATCTGGATCATACATACACAATTGCTTTGCTGTTTAGCTCTTATTTCATATTTTTTTCCTAACCTTATGTTAAATGTTGCTCTTTCTTTATAATCAGCATTACTTTTTAATCATTTGTACCTTAATAGTTTCTCTAAAAGAAGTGCCTCTTCTCATAGTTATTGTACCTGTAGCAGGGGTTTTATGACAAATTTTAAATTTATTAAATACCTTAACTGATAGTATGCAGAATAATCAGAAGTCAAATCCATTAGAATCAGGAAGCTATTTCCTTAAAGGCTAGTGCAAGCAATTGTAGATTAAGGGGTATTTCTTGTGCATACTTACACACACACACACACACACACAGTACACATATTTTGTTGGTCTGAATATAACAAATACTTTTCAAGAAAGTTTTACTTAAGAAATTTTCAGTGTAGGGGCACCTGGGTGGCTCAGTGGGTTAAGCCGCTGCCTTTGGCCCGGGTCATGATCTCAGGGTCCTGGGATCGAGCCCCACATCAGGCTCTCTGCTGGGCAAGGAGCCTGCTTCCCGCCACACCCCTTACCGCCTGCCTCTCTGCCTACTTGTGATCTCTCTGTCAAATAAATAAATAAAATCTTTAACAAAAAAAAAAAAAAAAAAAAAAAGAAATTATCAACCTGTGGAAATAAAAACTTAAAATAAATGTGTAAATGTAACTAGGTAGGGGAAGCTGGGTTAAGTGTGTTAAGTCAGTTAAGTGTGGGACTCTTGATTTCATATCAGATCATGATTGAGTTCCCCATTGGACCCTGCACTCAGCGGGGAGTCTGCTTGAGATTCTCTCTCCCTCTTCCTCTGCCCCTCCTCATTTTTCTAGGTAAATAAAAAAATGCAGCTAGTCAGTTGTTCCTATTTTAGCTTCTAAACATGGCATATGAATTGTTTTACAGATTTAACCATCTTTTCAAACATAAGGTTAATATATGTAAGTGCCAGTTTACACGTAATTACCACCAGTTATTATCAATGTTTCTTCTTTGTTCTCAATTCACCTGAGTGTGATTAGGATTTTACAATTGTATTATAAAAGGATCGTATGTGATATATTAAATATTTTAAGTTCATTCTATTTCTACACATATGCAGGAAAGGTCTTAAGGAAAAAAATTGGCATAGGACATATTCTGGCTAATGGAAATGAAATAAATGTATTAATTCTTCACCCTTAGGGGGACAAAATGATCTTAGCAGATGCCTCAGTATGAGGAATACCTACACCATTGACTAGATGAAACCTTTCTGTCTTCTGTGTACCTTCTTACTAGAATTTGATGCTATGTGAGGGACTGTGGTATAATTAGTTTAGTAATGTTGCCATGGAAATATTTTGTTATATTAAAAACAAAAATGTGTTGTAAGGTGTTTTTTGTTTGTTTTTTGCTTACTTTTTAAAGACTACTTTATTTATTTATTTGAGAGAAAAAGAGGGAGAGAAGGTGTGAGCAGGGAGAAGACCAGAGGGAGGGGGAGAGAGACAAGCAGATTCCCCACTGAGCGCAGATCCCAAGACAGGGCTCAATCTAAGGACCCTGAGGTCATGACCTGAGGCAAAACCAAGAGCTGGATGCTTAACTGACTGAACTACATCAGCACCCCAGGTTTTTTGCTTACTTTTATTGTATATATACACAGGTACCATTTTAATTTAAATTTAATGCAATGGGCAGCATCCAAAATTTTAGAAAACATATTTGCCTTTGGGTAGGAAACCACATTTGTTACCAACCTGTGGAAATAAACTTAAAATAAAAATGTATATCCCTTCCTCCCCCCTAAGAAGGAGCTGGGAAGCTGTGAGCATAAGCTCCACCTCATTCCCCTCACATCTGGCGAAGCACTGCTGACCGTGGGAAGGGCACAAGAAGACAAGCACGTTGGTCAGTCTCTTCCAAAGGGCTTCACTGGTTGTATTGACAGAGGTAGAAGTGATAGGTCTGCTAAGGCAGAAATCATTTGCCGAGTACCAAGAAGAATTACACTGAGGTTTCATGATACTCGAATTGATAGTTGAAAAATGACTTAGATTGACTTTCCTGCTTCCAATTCTTGATAAAACATTTAGCACCATTCTGGACTGTGCCTCTGATAGATTAATCATTTACTTTCTAATCCCTTTCTAAAGATACTCTCTTTCAGAACAGCTAGATGTCCAAAGTTACAGGATAAATGAATTTTCAGAAATCAAAGGCAAAGAGAGAGGCCAGGAGAGAACGAGAGGTTCAGAGCGAGAAATGGACACACTGGGTGATGATGAAACAATGCACCTTCATGCAGGTCAGTTCGGTACACAAAAACAGAACACAAAATGTGTGCCAGACACTGGGCTATTGATGGTTTCTAGTGAGCCATCTGTTCATTTTTTTGCAACATGGGATTGGGATCCTGAACTCAGAGACATGATGCATGAAAACTATGGTGTTTCATTTGGGAGTGGAATTCATTAGGGGAAGCCCTGAATGATTGTCCAAGTGATTATCTTTTAAATACAAAATGTTTAAAAAAAAAAAGACCTTATTTTTACCACTAAAAAAATAAATCAGTGAACTTTTTTTTTAGACTTTTAAAAGCAGAGTATTTTTTCTGGGCCAAACCTTGAGCAAATGGCTGATGCTTCCAGCTGTTTGAACAGATTGCTAAAGTGCTATTCTGCTCTGGAAACACACTTTCTGATCCAATTAAAATGCAAGAATCAAATACTCATTTGAAGCTTCCAAAAGGGAAAAAAAAAGGGAAAAAAAGGAGAAAAGTAATCAGTTGCTGACAAAAGAAATACCATGAATATTTCATAAGTAGTCTTTTGCTCCATTTTATAGTGGCTTCATTCATTTTGGATAATACTGAAACACTTCTGTTCATCCACTTTCAGGGAGGCATAATGTATCATTTCAGCTCCTATTAGGATATAGAGGTCAAGGATAGGAGTGAATACATTCTTATCAAGCTACTGTCTTCCCACTGGGAAATATTTGTAAAAAATGCACATTATATCATGCATGAATGTAAGACTGACTCCAAAGTCACATTAGTATTCCCTGTTTTCTTACCGTATGAATCGGAAAATGTTCAGTTAACCAGAAATATGTCTAAATTTAGCAACTGGAAATTCATATAACCAAACTGAACTTTAGTTTGTACCATTGAGCACTGATTAAGTTTCAATGAGACGTTTCAACAAGTTATATAAGCTTGCAAGAAAATTTAAAAAATTATTTTTAAAAGAATATACCAACTTAATGCTGTATTATGAGACAGGTAACAAAAATCTCACCTGTGTTTCCTGGACAATCTGGTCAACATTTGTCAGCAAAGCATCTGGGAATAAAATTTTCAGTGTCATAAACAAATGCACAAATTCCATTTTTAAGAAATAGATCCTAAAACACTTCTCACTGAAATCTTGATAAGATTTCTCTTAACAGAGATTTATCTAGACTTTTTTTTTTTTTAACTTACCTGTTCTTGGGCAAATTGCAATTGACTTTTGTAAATACTCTGTAGTTGTCTATGGCTACTTCCTGATATATAATACTATAAAAGTAGAATTTAAAAAATATTTTTCTAGTGGCTGAAGTGAGTAATTATTATGGAATGTACTTTTCTTCAAAGAGTTCAAGAAGGGAATCAGGCTTCTACTCATTTTTCCCTACTCAAAGTTAACATTTCAAAAACAGAGCTGTATATGACTAATACAGAAAGATACACCAAGGAAAAGAGAAACCAAAACAGGAAACATGGCTTCATTATGTTCAACACACAGAGTATTAAATAATTATTTACAAAAATCATTATTCAATAACCCCCAAAATAATATCAAGTTTTATGAAGTACCCAGTATCCTCACATAAAACACTAATGTTCTATATGCAACCATTCTGCTTTTAAATGTCCATATATATGTTCCAGTTGGCGATGAATGTTTATACCATTACCTAGCCCTACATAGCACACATTCTATTTCTTTCCAATATGTTCTCTTTTAAAGCAAATACTCCTAGTCATTAAGAAGTGACACAATGACAAGAAAAAATATTGGGAAAAAATTATTCTCAGCGTTCACAGGTAAGTGTGATGAGAAGAGAACAAAATACTTTTTCATAGAGCTTCCAGGACAAATATTCATAGAAACTTCTAATGGCCTCTGGAGATTAGGTTTTACATGAAAGCAATAATAAGACATGTTCACAGTACACAGAAAAAAATGTTTAGGAAATTACATTATGGTAGAGCCAACATAGGATATTTCATAAGCCCTTCATGCTACTTGAATAATTTATTGGACACACTCTGAGCAGAATCACAATATCTATCTAGTTCCTGTTTCAGGCAAGATCAAATGTATATCCACTTCCAAACACAAAATGAAAGGGACTTCATGACTTTCCCAGAATGTATTTGAAAAAAAAATTAATTTTTAAAATTCATGGACATAACAAGTCTTCTATTTGAAAAGAGTGGATGAAATTAGGCAAGGTGTAGAGATCATTATCATTAGGAAGTTCAGAAAAATAAATTTCTACTAGAGAGTTTATTTCCCATTGTAATCTTAGATAACTAAGAGGTATAGCTTGTACAGTTATTCTGGGAGTAGTTCTCTGGTTGCTAGCCCATTTAAATATAATAAATTTGCTATATCAATTATAATCTATGTTGCAGGACACAAAATTCTGATTTTAACTGATTAATCTGATAAGCATACCTATTAGTATATCTATATATTGCATATATAGATACATAAGTATATATTGTGTATATATTTTATCAATGGTAACTTTCTATCTTAAATTTTGACTTTAAGAAATAGCTGACAAAATCAGAAGACAATGGTACACTATTTATTATACTGACTGCTTGTAATATTTGATAAAACTGCAAATATATTACCCTTATTTAACAAGGAAATTTCATACTTAAACAGACTCCCAGGTAGAAATTGCTACCTTCTGTGTCCCACACTTCAGACAATACCACATTTTTAGGAAGACTCAATCACAGTAATACTTTTACCGTTCTTTCTATATTAAGTGATCCTCTATACTGCTATAAGAAGGATTAATTTGTTTTGGAAAGAAAACAAACAAACAAAACTCCCCCAAATCTGACAAAAGTAAGTGTATGTGTAGTCCCAGCATACATTTATCTAGCGTGGGAGGAAAAGGACTGAACAATCTGAAAAGACTGAGCTCTGAAACTATTACAAAATCCCAGTCATTCTTTTTGGTTACTTTCTCTTTTTTCTATGAAATTTTGAAAACAAAATATTTCTTATCTTTAAATTTGACTCCCCCAAAATACTTCACTCACAACCATTATAATGTAAATAATGACTATATAATGATGATTATCATCATCAACTATGGAGGATAAGAAAAATATCTTTTTCTTATCCAGCCCACCTCTGTGCTGAAGTCCTTTCCCCAAACACCACAAACACTTACAGACAGAAGCATCCACATATACTATTAAAGAGGAAACACTGGATGCCTCATGAAACACAAGGGATGAGTGAGCAAGTAAAAGAATAGTTTTCATTCTGCATAATATCAATGAATATTGTTTTCTTAGCATCATAAAATAGAAGTGGAATTTTGTCATACCAATAAGAAAATGGGTTCAGATCTGCAGTCCTTGAAAAATGCCCCCATTTGCCTTTGTAATTCTATGTACAATGAGATGCTTTATGTTTTCCGCACTTCTTTTTTTAAATAAACTATTGGCATAAATGATTGTTGTTAAGCTTCTCATTGTGAGTAACAGGGGAAAAATAGGAAAAATTCAGAACTAAGAGGCAATTGTTGTGGATCTTGTGATAACTGCTCTAGTTTTTTACCTTTATAAATGAAATATTTAGTTTCCTTTCATTAATGTGAGCAAATAAAATAGTTAGAATTTAGTTTGGATGTAAGTACTTTGTGAGTACTTTAAAATGAAGGAGAAAGTACTTCTCAAGAAAAGATAAAAAAGAGCTTTCCGTAGATAAATGGAATACATTTTTCTTTTAATTTCTCAACTTCTTGTGGGAAAGTATGTATCATTCAAATAGATATGTTATGTTATGTCTGTAAGTAGTTTACAATAGCTCTACAATTTCTATTCTAAAACATTTTTAATAAAATATATCTGCAGAGCAGCTAAGGTCAACTATCTGAAAGCTAAAATAGCTTATTGTGGCTTCAACATAACTAACTACATTTAATGGTCCTAAAAAAATTTTTTTTGGAAATAAATTGGTCCCAGTGAGGGTATTACATAGCTAATTTATTTATTTAATGTACTGTTGCTTCAGTCTATTTGTAGAGTAAAACTAAATAGTATCCATCAAACCAAACTTTGTTTCCTCTTAGGATTCTAAGGCAGCATTGGATGCTTCATCAACCCTTTACAATGCTCAAATATTATATATATTAAATAAAAAAGGCCTACTTTAATAATAGTTGGACATTTCCAAATTGGGGGACATTTATCCAAAAGAAACAAAAACAGCACAGGAAGACATATAATTTAAAAAATGTTTGGAGCAAATATCTGTAAATATATTGCTTGTTAGTTGTCATATTGAACAACCTGAAACTATAGTGTAGAATGGCTAAAAATAAAAGAAAAATAATTTAGGACATGGAAATAAAAAACAATATATATATAACTTTTGCATAATCAGCAACAGCAAACCATATGCTTTGGATCACATACACACAGTTGGTTAAATGAGAAGTGTAAGAAATAACAGAAAGAAAAAAGATGAGACACAGAATTTCTTGCTTATAGTAATAAAATAGCTAGATCAAAAATCAACATTGTACATTTAATCAAAGTTCTTATTACTGCACTTTCCTCACTGGCCCCATGCATTTATTTATTTATCTATCCATTCACTCATTCATTCGAATAACTACTGTGTTTCGGATAGTATACCAGGTATGTTTAAAAACCCCCAACTGTCCCGTAGATTTATTTTTCAGTCACTTCACACTGAAACTGCCCTGAGCAAAAAGTTTTTCATATACTTGTAAACAAAAACAAAAACATTTGACCCTCTTGATAGGCCAACTTTTGTTGATCTCTCAGAATATAAACTTTTTAGAAAGACAGAAACATGAGCCTTCTTATCATTTCTAAAAACAAGTGTTCATGCATTTGGTTAATATACCCTGAAAACAATCTTGTAAAACTAATAAAAATTTAAATGGTTTCAATGACTTTAGTCAAATAGAATAAATTTCACATGATAAGATATTATAGAGTTCTAAATGTTTGTAAGAAATAAAAGATATTGAATTAAAGTTTCATTTGAAACATAAGCAGAAAATTGATTTTTAAAAATACAGGCAACTGGAAAATATAAAATAAGCTAATCAGTAGCTTGGAACAGATATGATAAACTGTGGCCTTAATGTATGATTTCTGAGCCTCCTTGTCCACAATCTTCATAATATATGTGTGTGTGTGTGTGTGTGTGTGTGTGTGTGTGTGTTTGGGACTTTTTAATACCATATATGTAAAAACTAGGAAAGGGAGAACCAATATGCTTTTGTCAAACAGCACCTTTTGAAGAATTAAGTAATGATGTAATTAGAAATGTTAAATTGGGATTAGAACATTACTACAGAAATAGTGTTGAAGATACACTTCACTCTGTGTAATGCTTTTGATTTTACAAAACACGACCACACACGTAATCTCCTTTATTCCTCAAAAGAACTATACACTTGACCCACAAAAGCTGATTAGATTTTCGAAATGTGAAAGGAAAACTTCAGAAAGGGCATGGGGACAGAGGAGGTGTTTATGAAACACCTACGATAATACTAACCCATTAGATAATTTTTTTCAAGACTGGCATGGAAAATAATCTCTAACTGCTTTAATTTTACCTGCTTCTGAATGTCATCATGATAAATCATGTATAAGATGTGTCTGTTTTGGGATGCCTGGGTGGCTCAGTGGGTTAAGGTCTCTGCCTTCGGCTCAGGTCATGATCCCAGGGTCCTGGGATCGAGCCCCGCATTGGTCTCTGCTCTGAGTGGAGCCTGCTTTCTTCTCTCTCTCTCTCTCTCTCTGCCTGCCTCTCTGCCTACTTGTGATCTCTGTCTGTCAAATAAATAAATAAAATCTTTAAAAAAAAAATGTGTCTGGGTCAAGCTAAAATTGACTGAAATTTTTACATATGCCTCTAGTAGAAGAAAATTACACTAATGACTACTATTCCTTATCTGTGTTTTAATATTTCTAAGAGATCTGTAAGAGATAATAAACTTACTGTGTGTTTCACTTACTCCCATGGAGCATGTTTATAAATAAAATACATATCTTATTATATTATAGCTAAATTTTTTGTGCAAGATTCTCATGTGAGCCTTATTTTCAACCTCCCACCCCAAACAACAAAGAATGCCTTAATGTTAACCCCCATTTGCCAACCTTTAATAAAACACCATCAAGTTGCAATATAATGTAAGATTTTCAATAAGTAGGTAGGAACATTTATCTATAGACCTTGATTTTAATGAATATCCAGGAATGCCATGTATCAAGGAGAAATATCATTGTCTGATTAAATTTAAGAATTTTTTAATGATAGATTCCTCCTAAGCTGAATGATTTCTAATTAAATTTCATCACAGGCTTTGGTTAAAAATAAATGCATTTACTCTAAGAAAGAGACATTCCAACTGAGAATTACAGGCAGAAGAGAAAAAACGAAACCAATATCTGGTTAATGAGCAATGACTTTATATTGCTTATAAATGTATTAAGAATTCCATTAGAGGTATTTTTTTAAATCTCACTTAGTGATAAAAATAAACATTCCTTTGATAAAGGGAGCCTTGTATTTTTGCCTCCCTTTTTAACTTGCTTAAAGAAAAATATAAAACTCATTCATTCTGCAAATGTGTACTGAATGAATGAAAACACATTCCAGTGTCCAGGGTAGCAGCGTATAGAATATGGCCTGTGACTTAAAACTGAACTGGATTTTCTTGATAAATGCAAAATCCCTTGAATTTCCTTTTGCTCCCCACCAAAAAAAGCTTTGTCACGGATGAGAATACCATAAATCCATTAAGGCACCTGAACCAAGAATGTTGTTTAGAAGGGTGCCTATTTTAACACTGTCTGGGTATACTTATTGAATATTTATTTTAAACACCATAACAACATGGAGTTGTTCTTTCTAATATCTACCTAAAAACAAATGCCACCATCTTTGAAAGAAAATATACAATCTACTCACTGAAAATACTAATCAGCCTGGGTGGTCCTTTGTAAGACTGGAGGAAATATCATTATTTAGGAAGACTTCCTTGTCCGGTGACAACCTTTATTTTGTGTTCTGCTATTGTAGAACCTGGAAGCCAGTCCTAGGGCAGGGGAAGGCACTGCTCTGTCATGCTTCTATCCCTAAACCATCCTGTCTATGTTACCTTCATGTATCAAACTGTACCTAGGAAGTTTATACACCTTGGCTCTATGAGGCATGTATCAGAGAAACAAAACTGGAATTTCAAATTCCAACTTCCTATATGAGTTTTCAAAATAATTTCTTCATTAAAAAGAAATAATAGGTTACACAGTGCTTTCCAATATCCACTCAGCATCTGAGAGAGTTGATTTTCCACTATGCCCGTCAGAACTGTTGGACTGAATAAACATCGCATTCACAGACATGCTTCTTTTAGAAAACAGTCCACACGTGTTCATTGAGTTACTATAACAATAGTATTCCTTTAATTCTCCATTCAGGGAGTACCTGTGCCTTGCTCTGGATCTCTCAGCAGGCAAAGTGAGAAACTTACTTGGCTTTGAATGTGCTCTTTTAGATGAGGGCCCCTCTGTGACAGAATCAGGAGGTCGACTAGCTAACTGCAATGCAGTTGAGTTGTTCCTGTTAGTGTTTTGGGACTCAACATTTGTGACAGCTTCATTCTGTGGTTCGGCACTTGGCTTTGTGCCAGTCTTTCTTTTCTGCTTTTGGGACACAGAAGCGCTTGAAGTCCAGGTAGGAGGCAAAGCAGAGGTAGTGGTAGAGGAGTCCTGACTTGAACAAGTTTCTGAAGACTGTATCACATTGTCACTGGCAAGTTTACAACACTGGGCATTCTCTTCATGTCCCACAGCTTGTTTGGACATGGACTGGGGCAGCGTGACACTGCAGCCTTGTATCTGAGCCCCATTAGTTTGAGAGTAGACATTGCTGACCTTGGTGACCTTGTGTTGCCCGTTATTGTTACAAACCTTATACCGGATCATGAGGATGATGATGAAAACCAGCACGGATGCTACAATTATTCCACCAATAATAATAATCATGGTGCCTCCCAAAAACTGGGACTGCATGAAATGGCATCGCACATAATCCTGTTCCGTCGTAAACTGGATGCAACCCACGACTCTTGTGGCAGTGAGGGAAGTGATGCCGTCATCATATATTGCCAAGACACACAAGTCATACATAGTTCCAGCAGCCAGGTTATTGACAAGAAAAGTTTTGCTCGTAGGAGGTATCATTCTGAGGGACAATGGAATTTGTGTTAATATTAAAAACAAAACATATAGACACACAGAGCCATTATGACTTCAGTTCTGTTTCATTTTAGTACCATTAAGATAAGCACATTTATAACAGACATGAAATATGGGGAAATGATCTAATCTTATATTTGCCTAGGTAAAATGGTTCAAAGTCATTGTATTTTGCATTGTATTAACGGTGCCTGCACCATGCCTTGACAAGCTTACTAATTACATTGCTTGGCAAAGCAGAACTCCTAATAAAAGCTATTGCTAAAAAATCATTTATGACAAATTGCTTTTGAAAGGTGTGACTGTGACATTATCTGACTACTAAACAAATCCATTTAGCACTTACAACACCTCTGTGACTAAAACCCAATTTGAAGGAAGGGAAAACACTGACAATCACATTAGAAACCAGAATGAAAATGCATCAGAGTATTTATTTTCCAAATCAGTTATAAGCTGCTATGGAATGGTATCCAGTAAACCTATCTTTTGTAACTACGATAATTGCTAAGATTAAAGTACTTTATTTACCGATCTTAGTCTACTCTTAAACGCCGTCAACACTTGGTTCCTAGTACGTTTTTATCTAAAAATGAGGTTGATGGGAATGTATGAGAAATATTATCCTAAAAACATGAATAGGGCAAGGCTGTTGAGCCTAAATCCCTCATCCCACCCATTATGGGCTGATGAAATTATCTTTAGAACAGTTGCTAAAGTTTGACAAAAGTTTACAGATACCTCTGAATCCATTATATCACAAAACTCTTCTGTGGGTGCTTTCTTCCACTACCTTCTTTTTACATAGCAACCAAATATGACCTAAACTAAGATTTCATGTAGAAAAAAATGCTTGAAACTGTATTTTCCTTGAAAGGAATTTTTTAGGAAATTTTAAAACTTGGTAATGCTAATCTATTCTACAACCTAGACAACGTGTTCTAAATGAACCAGGAAACTTTTAGGTCAGAGTATGTATTTGTGATTTGTGATTAAAATCACTATTATTTAGTAAGTGTATGATAAATACCAGGCATTACTAAGCACTTTATATACACTGTAATTTTTTTTTTTCTGGAACACTATAATTTTTATCCTTACAATGACTGTATGAAGGTGGCATTACTATTTTATTCATGACAAACACTGAAGTCAGGAAATTAAAGCAATTTTCTGAAGGTCACATAGAATTTTCTTGTCATGGAAGGATTAGGATTTTAGAATTTGGAATGTATAAACTGGCCTATGGATTTTAGAATTTGGAATGTAGAAACTGGGTATATATATATATATATATATATATGTGTGTGTGTGTGTGTGTGTGTGTGTATCTATATATATCCATACACATACATATATATACACACACACAATGTTAGAAGCTACAGGAAGGTGAGGGGTAGGGGTACCACTCTTCTTTGACAATGAGTTAAATAATGGGTAACCCAAGTAAAGAGCTGAGTATGAGAAGGACAAACTACTTTATGCTAATATGCATGCATCAGAGTCTATATGATCATACATTTAGTGATGAAAGGGATATTAGAAACCATTTACTTTAATCTCTTGCTTTTAAAGATGAGGAAATTAAAACTCAGCCATGTAGAACTTTGCCCGGGATCAATCATATGGCTAGCTGGGCCAGTTTTGTTTTTTTCTACCAGCCCAGGCTCATTTTGAAAAAGTTCTCTCATTTCCATACATGAATGAAGATCAAATTATCTTCAAGAATTCATCTGGGCATATAAGAGTTGAGTTGATCTTATTTCAGAAAAGCTTCAAGACAATATATATATATATATATATATATATACATATATGTATATATATATTTCAAAACCATAATTTTGTATCATTTCCTAGGATAATAATAGTCTATCATGAGTGAAATTATATGGAGAGGTAAAAAATGTATATTTCCAACTGAAAATTGGACAAGATGTGACTATAAATCAATGAGGCTGAACTTTAGAAAAACATACCAGAAAACCTATAGTCAGACACAAATTCTCCATCGGATTCTTTATGAGGAGATTATGTACTTAACTCCAGTGATACTTTCACTGCTCAAAATATTTATAAACTTTCTCTTTGGAACTGTCTTAAGAACCAGTGTGTATGAAACAATACACATGCACATAACTCAATTACTCAAAAACATCAGTCTCATTATTTTATAGTTACATCCTATTTTTTGACCAAAAATGGCAATACCCATCTTGATCACCCACCTTATTCACAAGACTTGGCTCCAAATGGCTTTTGCTTGTTTCCAAAATTCAAATTCACCCTCAAAAGACGAAGATTTGCCACCACTGAGGATATTCAAAATAGTATGACGAAGGTTCTAAAGATAATTCCAAAAGTGCTTTGAGCAATGCCAGCATCATTGGGATAATGGAATAGCCTCCCAACGTGACTTCCTTGAAGGAAAGAACACTCATGTGGATGTGTAAGTTCTGGTATGTTTTTGAATTTTTAAAATAAATCAATCTTGTTCTCTGATAGTCACATCTCTTAGATGAGGGGAAAAAAGTAAGTAAGCATAATATTAAATATAAATTTGAACTCTCTAAGAATAACACCATTCAAAATATTTCCCCACAGGTAATCACCTTTCACGAACCTTACATTACACACTTTTAAAAAATGGAGTGCTATAATTACAACACAGAGTAGCACTGCCAATAAAAAACAAAAACAAAAACAAAAAACAAGTCAGTAGTACGTTAATAAGCCCTACAGTAAGATGCATGGTAAGTATAAAAATTTGGTTAATTTTTCTTACCTGTAAACAAGGGTGTCATCATAAGTACCATTGTACTGGATTTGGAACATACGTATTCCAGGAATATTCCTTTGAAAATTAAATTTAAGTAGTACGGTAGATGATGTCGCTTCTGCTACTACAATTTTATCTTGACTCATTTTAGTATCACCATTACTACTGCTTGCGTTAGAACCTGACTTAGTAGAAGTTGAGATATCTGAAGAACCCGGATCAGGCTCATGGATATGATTTGTACTGTTTAGTAAGTGAGGGAGCTTAATTATATGAAGGTCCACTGTTTGTGTTGCTTCCCCAGCGGGATTGGAAGCAATGCAGGTAAAAGCACCTGTATCCTTCACAGTTGTTATAAGAATATCAAGGGTTCCATTATCATACACCAGAGATCTTGTTGCATTTGAAATCAGCTTCCCTTCAGGAGAAATCCAGTGAATTGCAGGTTCAGGGTCCCCCCTGGCTTTGCACCTCAGGGTTGCCCTTTGACCTTCCAGGACTCTCATCTCATGTGTGTGACGAGTAATGAGAGGAGGCTCACATAAAAACTCTTCCTCAGGAATTGACCAAAAATAGCGACCAGTTAAAAGTGCTGGAGAAGCACAAGTCTCTAGGTCATCTTCTCTGGACAGACGCCGCAACCACAACAATTCACAATTGCAATGCAAAGGGTTTCCACCAAAACTTAATGCAAAAGTTGATGGGCTGATTATTCCTGAGGTTGCTAGTACCTGAGCTCGCTGAAAGAGAGGGTCAGGTGGTAGCTTCTGCAATTTATTTGATGTTACATCTAGCCGAGTCATCTTGTGCAAGTGGGAGAAAGTCCCCTTAGGAATGTTATCAATCATATTGTGATCCAAACTAAGGGTGTGCAAGCTAACCATCTTCTCAACAGCATCCCAAGGAATTGTTTCTAAATTATTGTAGGACAGATCCAGCTCCTCAAGGGCAAAGACATCGTCAAATGCTGTAGAAGAAATTAAAGTCAGTTGATTGTTGTTCAGTATCAAATGATGGAGATTGGAAAGCCCACTGAACATATCATTTGTAATTTTAGTCAATCTGTTGCTATTCAAATGCAATGCCCTCAAATTTCGTAAGTCGGCAAAAGCATGAGGTGTAATAAAACTTATTGTATTCCTGGATAGAGTCAGGTCCACCAAGCTGGTCATATTGGCAAAATCTTTCCTTTTAATATTTGTGACAAAATTGTCTGCCAACCGCAGTTCCACAGTTCTTCTGTCAATGTTTGGTGGAACAAATAAAAGCCCTTTCTTGGCACAAAGGGTTGCGAGATTAGGAGACAAAATCTGACAGACACAACGCTTTGGACAGATCTGAGCTCTCACTGCTATGCCAATGAAAAACAGATAAAAAAGAAATTTTTCCATTGTAGATCAGATTTAAGAGCCTGAAAGAAAAGACACAAAATGCAGTGTTAGCATCCAATCATTTCACTAATGTTCATATTCCTACTGGAATAATCCTTTTTATGCAAACTGCAATACAGAAACGATTTACTCATTTGTTTACTTAACAAACAAGCATAAAATATCTACTCTGTATTGCAGGCTATAATTGACACTAGGATGAAAAATAGACCATTCCTGGCCTCATGGGATTTAAAATCAAATGGGGGAAAACAAAGAAGCCACCAGATTATTATAATTCTGTAAATTAAGTGCTATTTTTGAAATATGTCCAGGGTACTCCATGAATGCACAAATAATGTGACCTTCAGCTGAGACTGGAGGGAAGGAGTTAAGAAACTTGCCCATAACCTTGAAACACATCTCATACATTCAAAAGATTAAAGATATATTCAAGGATTTGTAAGTACTTCAATTTACTGAGTAGAAACAATAAAAGACAATATTTATTAATGTTAATTTTGTGGCATGATATTTGAAGATAATTAATCATCAATTAAATTTTATTCATCTTTACAAATGATCTTGAACATAATACAACTTTCACAACTTAACTGCAAACAAATACTTTTATTCTCAAAAATAAAAAGGCTAAAAGGTTACCACAAGTGCTCTGAGCTCCTTAAATATTAGAATATTTTATTTGACATAAAATTGGATTTTAAAAGATAATTTATGAAAAGTAGTCATCAAAATGCTTGTCAGTGAGTCCCAAAAGATGCTATAACTCCATCTTTTCTTTTAAAATCTTAATGCATTTAAATTTAATCCAAATATAATTTAAAAAAACTTGATAGTTTCATTTTCCAGTTTGATCTGAAGTATTTGTTCTTGAAATTAATCATCAAAAATTAAAATACTAATACATATGCACTCAAAAGTTCTCATAAATTACATGTGGTTTTAAATGCCAAGAAAAATAGCTAGAGAAAATCAATTTTTTTAAAAGATAAAAATATAAAATATGGCATTATTCTAGAAATAAAGTACCTAGTTTTCTAAATAAAACTTATTCTTATAGTTTTGATTTATTTTATGCCTATTTTATATCATATTCAGTGTGGCTATAATGAATAAGAACTGTCATGCCCAACAAATGAAACTCTCCTGTTTATGATGGAATAACTGGTACTAAACTAGCCTTTCCACAATAAGCAGCAACAAAAAGTAAAAAATATGTATATTACTATAGTTTCACACATTGGGAAAGAAAGAAGCACAGAATTGTGATCCTTGAGAAAAGTGAATTAAAAAAAAAAAAAAAAGAAGGAATCCTATCATTGCTCCTAGAGACATTTTCAAAGCACAGCACAAGGAGGGAAAACAAGGTGACACGTGAACAGCTGAAGAGGATAGAGTGGGTTGCAGAGAGTCTTCAATGGCTTGAATTTATGAGGAAGAATACCAGAAAGAATAGAGTTAGCCAAAGAAAGAACTTCAGTAGACTTACAGGTAGAAACAGGGCAATAGATACTAACCATACCGAAACACTGTGGGGAGAGGGGAAGAAGGAGGAAAAAGTAAACAAAAACTCAATGACCTGTGGAAAAATATTACATAGTCAAAAATAGTACGAAGGATATAATTGGAGTATCAGAAGAAGGCCATCAAGTAGACATAAAAGCAGACACTTTTCACATTTGTAATAAAAAGCAACCCATAAATCCAAGCTCAAAACAAGGAAAACTATACCAAGATACATCATAATCAAATTACAGATAGCCAAAGGAGAAAATAATAATATTAAAAGGAGCACAGAAATAAGACACATTATAAGAAGATAAAGTAAAAAAAAAAAAAAAAAATAATGGCTGACTCCTCACTAATTTCACATTGGAAATAAAGCAAAATGGAAGACAATGAAAAATATACGCCAAGGATTTCAAGAAAACAAAGTCTGTCAACCTGGATGGGGACATATATATTCATAAAAAAAATGAAGGTAAAATAAAAATATTTTGAGACAAACAAACTGAAAAGTTTCATTACCATAAGAACCGCACTATAAGAAAATATAAAGAATATTCTACTCAGGTTGATGGAAAATTGTACCAGATGGAATCCTGAATCTTTACAGAAATGATACATCTGTGGGTATATATAAAAATTTTTGCTGTGTTTAATCTGTTTATAAATAGTACTTCTGGTATGGATATTAAAAGTTACAAAACAAACAAACAAATAAAAACCAACCCCACATTATTTGTACCCTAGCAATCAAGTAAGCTGGATAAGCTGGACATCAATTTAAAAAAAAAAAAAACAGTAACAACATCAAAATTCTGAGGGTATAAATTTACAGTAACTATATTCCAGAAAATAACAAGTCTTTGATGGAATGAAGAGTTCCATAGATGTCCCCTGACGTCCCACCCAAGAGAAAAGTAAATAAGAGGACCTATCTGTCATAAATTGGGGTAGGATGAAAGCAGCCTACCTTTCAAAAATTTAACAAGCTTTTTTTTTTTAAGATTTTAAATTTATTTATTTGAGAGAGAGTGATAGGGAGCGAGAGAGCGAGTGAGCAGGAGCAGGTGGGGGAGGGGGGACAGAAGGAGTGGGAAAAGCAGACTTCCTGTGGAGCAGGGAGCCCAACATAGCCCAGGACCCTGAGATCATGACCTGAGTCAAAGGCAGACGCTTAACCGACTGAGCCATCCAGGTTCCCCTTAACAAACTTCTTTTTAATGCTTTCTTTCTTTTTTTAAGATTTTATTTATTTATTTGACAGAGAGAGAGAGATCACAAGTAGGCAGAGAGGCAGGCAGAGGTGGGTGGGGAGAAGCAGGCTCCCTGCTGAGCAAAAAGCCCGAGATGTGGGGCTCAATCCCATGACTCTGGGCTCCATCCCAGGACCCTGGGATCATGACCTGAGCTTAAGACAGAGGCTTTAACCCACTGAGCCACCCAGGCACCCCTAATGCTCTATTTCTTAGAACAGTTTTAGTGAGAAATATAGAGATTTCCTATATATCAACTGCTCCATTATCACCATTCCAGACAGAGTGGGATATTTGCTGCAATCAGTGCATCTACTTTGGCACATAATAACCACCCGAAGTTTGTAGTTTACATCAGGGTACACACTCCTGGTGTTGTACATTCTACAGGTCTGGACAAATGCACGATGGCAAATATCCACCATTGCAGTATATACAGATTACTTTCACTGTCCTAAAGTCCTCTGCACTCTGCCTGTTCATTTCCTCCTGGCTCATCCCTGGCAAATGCTAACTTTGTTTTTCTTTTTACTGTCTTCATAATTCTGCCTTTTCTTGAATATCATATAGTTGGAATCATATAGTATGTAGCTCTTTCTGGTTGACTTCTTTCGCTTAAAAATATGCCTTAATAATATGTTCCTCCATGCCTTTTCATGGCTTAATGGTTCATTTCCTTTTAGCATTGCATAATACCCCATTTTCTGTAGATACCAAAGTCCATTTATCCATCTGCATAGTAAAGGATAGCTGATTGGTTCCAACTGCTTGGTGCCAACTGCTTGGCAATTCTGAATAAAGCTGCTCTACACATATGTGTATAGACTCTTGTGTGAACATAAGTTTTTAGCTCCTTTGGGTAAATACCATGGAGTGTGGTTGCTGGGCTGTATGGTTAAGAATATATTTAGCTTCATAAAAAAGTGCCAAACTGTGTTCCAAAGTGTCTTTACCATAATTCCCAGCAGCAATGTGAGGCTTTCTGTTGCACCATAGCCTTGTCAGCACATGATGTCAGTGTTCCAGGTTTTGGTCATTCTTTTTTTTTTGTTATTATTTTTTATTTTGGTCATTCTAATAGGTGTATACTGACATCTCACTGTTTTAATTTGCATTTCCTTGACGACTTATGATGTGAGGTTATCTTTTCATATTTTATTTGCCATCTGTATATTTTCTTTTTGAGGTGTCTGTCAAGGTCTTTGGCCCATTTTTTAAAAGTATGGGGGTTTTAAATTATTATGTTTTAAAAATATTTTGCATATTTTAGATAACAGTCTTTTATCAGATGTGTCTTGTGCAAATATTTTTCCCTGTCCCTGGCTTGTCTTCACATTCTCTTGACATTGACATTGTCCTTGGTCTTCACATTCTCTTGATGTCCTTGGCGGAGCTCAAGTTTTTAATGTTAATGATATCCAGCTTATCAATTATTTCTTTCACAGATCATGTCTTAGGTGTTGTACATAAAAAAGCATCACCATACCGGGGTCATTTAGGTTTCCTCCTATGTTATCTTTTGGGAGTTTATAGTCTTTCATTCTATGCTGTGCAGTTATCTCAGTCTGTCTTTTGTTACAGTATTATCATAATTCAGTTCACTGCAGTTTCTTAACTGTGGTTGGAAATTTGCTATTTGAGAAGACATGGGATGTTAGCACTAGGATGGTTTTGAAAATTTGTCTGTTTTGGAGATGAACTATCTGATTTTTTAAATATTTGGAGACCTCAGCCAACTTTATATCTCTGCTTCCAGCTTTTTTTGGTGGCCAAGGAGAGCTCTTTTCATCTCATCCTTGCATTTCCTTGCTTCTGGCTGTGAATGAGTCTATGAAGGTAGAGGTTTCCTCTAAGGAGTTTCTTGTATCTCACCAATGCCACCACCCCAGACATTCTGCGGTTGAAAGTCAGACATACTTGTATGGGAAGAAAAGAACTGCGGTCTCCATTCTCAAGTCTTTTTATAGCTTAAAGCCCTGAGTGACTGATTTTTCCTTGTGCTCTTCTACTTCTTACCTATCATTCTTCCAAAGCTGAAAGTCTGGGTTGCCTGGAGGATTCATTCCAAGTTTCCTTTCCTCCCCCAATTCTTCTCTCATTTTTTCTTATCTGAAAATATAGGGTACCTAGGGAAATTATCTCAAAGAAACAGAAAATAGAATGGTAGTTACCAGAAGCTGGGTGGGGGCTGAGAAACTGGGGAGATGTCAAATGAGGGTACAAACTTACAACTCATAGATAAATGAGTCCTGGAAATATAGTGCATGGTGTAGTAATTACAGACAACAATATTGCATTATAAACATCAAAGTTGCTAAGAGACTACATCTTCAATGTTCCCACCACAAAAAAAGAAATAAGCATATGACGTGATAGTGGTGTTAGTTAATGTTATAATAGCAATCTTATTGCAATATATGTGTATCAAATCAACATTGTTTTAAACCTTGAATTTAAACAATGTTATATGCCAATTATATATTGATCAAAAAGAAAAATTGATCAAAAAGAAAAATCTGGATTGTTAATTTCCAGTACCCCTGAATGTCATTATATTTGGAAATAGGATCTTTGCAGATTATCAAGTTAATGTGAGGTGATTAGTGGAAACCCTAATCCAATATGATTGTGCCCTTATAATCAAAGGAAATCTAGACACAAAGACAGACATGCACAAAGGGAACACAGTGTGTAAGTACAATGAGAACATCATCTATAAGCCAAGGGATGCCTAAGGCTACCAGAACCTAGGAGAGACGAATAGAACAGATTCTCTTTCACAGCTTTCAAAAGGAATCAAATATGCCAGACACCTTGATTTTGGACTTCTGGCTTCCAGAACTGTGGGCCAATAAATTTCTGTGCAAGCCACCCTGTTTGTGGTACTTTGTTATAACAATCCTATCAAATTAATTAAAGTCTAAAAAAAATTTTTTTTCTGAACAGAAGAATTTCAGAAATAAAACAATACGTGTTGTATGCTTCCAAGTGTATGTGCATTTAGGACAGCCAAAACTAATCTACAGTGAATGAAACCACACCAGCGGTTGCCTAGTTGGAGGATGGTTGAGTGGGAAAGAATACAGAGAAATTTGGGGGGGGTTGGTCACAGAAAGAGCCCGTATCTTATTTGAAATAGTGACATCCAAGTGTATGCATTCATCACAATTCACTGACCATACACTTAATATCAGTGCATTTTATATCAAGTGTACTTCAATATAGTTGATTAAGTTTTAAAAAGAAAATCTGGGTTTCCATTATATTTCCAAATACAGGTTCCAAAGGAAGAATTTATAAAGTGACACATTATTGGTGGCTAATCAGAATTTAGTCATATTTTAGAAACAGGTATTTTCTTAGTTCTGCCATATCTCTTCAAAGATGTGATTCCATTCCAACTTAAATCATGCATCCTATTTCATAATCTGATTTACTTCAACATACATACTGCCTGATATGATTTCACTGCCCATATGGTGATTTAGAAAGTAAGATTAAGTTTAGAATAAAATGTGGGCCACTTTTTTTTTTTTAAAGATTTTATTTATTTATTTATTTGACAGACAGAGATCACAAGTAGGCAGAGGGAGAGGGAGGAAAGCAGGCTCCCTGCTGAGCAGAGAGGCCGATGGGGGCTTGAGCCCAGGACCCTGAGATCATGACCTGAGCCGAAGGCAGAGGCTTTAACCCACTGAGCCACCCAGGTGCCCCTGTGGGCCACTTTCTTAATTCTACATTTATTTTTTGCTTAAGTGAGTAAGTAATGAAAGAGTCATATGAATTGTGATTAATGATGTTTCCCACATTATCTTAGGACAGAGTGGAGATTTCAAAATATGTAGAAGATAGAAGATAAGGAATCATGTAAAGAAACAGCTTTCATTTCCTATAAGTTCACAAACTAATCATTGACATATTTATTAAAATAATGTATTACCACTTGAGAAAAACAAGTGTGAATGGAATAGCAGAGTAGTTGTCATGTTTTGTTGGAATTCATGATTTAAAATTTTATGAAAGTAAACTTTAAAAATTTATTCTTATCTAGTTAAGTTAAACTCTTTTAAAACTTTTGTCTATTGCCTTCTTTAACTGGTTAAATGCAAACAACACCGATCTGTTTTTAATATTTGAGTGGGGATATAACTCAGTTAATAGTCATACAGCTGTAGCTGTCTAGATAATATTTACACATCTCTTCATTATATGTTCTTTTGAGCTAATTCTTTCCAGACACAAAGTGACACATTTATAAACAATGAAGAGTCTATCACACAAAACTGGAAAATGATTTTCCAGTACTGCATCCTTCTTTCAGCCCATGGCCATTACACAACATATGCTCAAGAGAATCAGTATTTATTTGGCAACTAGAACAGAATATACAAGCAAATTTAGATTTTACAACCAACTGAGAGAATAATCTATTCTCTGCAGAAACCAATATGGTACCAATTTATATGTTGAGTTAAAGGAAAGCTATTGGACTCCTCAGGAGCCGCCTTGCCATCATTCAACAGAGCTCTACCGATTCAATTAGTGTCCCTTTGCCCAGGCTAATGCCTGGGAACAGATGCTGGTGCCTATTGACACTGATGTGTTGCTTTAGGATGTGTCAAAATGGCTACAGTGCTGCAAAGGACATTTTATAATACAGTTTAGATAATGGAACACATTTGATATTCATTTCTAATACTTTAGGTTTTCTGCTTATTTTTTCCAAGGACTATAAATGAACAACATTATCACTCTTTTCTTTACTAAAACCTATATAGAGGGCATTACTATTGAACCTGCTAAATTTGAGCCTCAAAACAAGGCAGCTATACCTTGAACAATTATCCTTTGATTTTTTTTTTTAAAGATTTTATTTATTTATTTGATAGACAGAGATCACAAGTAGGCAGAGAGGCAGAGAGAGAGGAGGAAGCAGGCTGTCCGCAGAGCAGAGAGCCCGATGCGGGGCTCGATCCCAGGACCCTGGGATCATGACCCGAGCCGAAGGCAGCAGCCTTAACCCATTGAGCCACCCAGGCGCCCCTATCCTTTGATCTTTGATTTTAATAGTCTCTAGCAAAATTCCTAAGTACGTTGAAAATTAAGTCTTAAAAAATTCACTCATGCATCTAGTCAATCATTCTTTTCCTAGTTTCTTCAGCAAGAATTATTTAGTGTCTGCACTACAGGAAATGTGCTTTGCTAGAATCTACCAAATTTAGAAGGCTGGGATCTGACCAGGACAAGCACATTCACAATTACAATAGAGGGCAGATTGTGAAAAGTTTTAAGTCAACATACATTTTAATATTTAAATTTACACAAATAAAATGGGTTTTTGAGGATTGTGTAATTTTTGTTCTCCATGTTTTTGTACATATATTAATTTTTTACTCAACAAGGCCCATGTATACAAAAACCCATACTATTTACACTAAAGGAGTACAGATAAGAGTCCAGTTACTAAAATGATTATTTAAAAAAAATAATAGTTACCATTCAATGAACATAGGTAACATGAAAGAAGTAGTGGTCTCTTTATTTTATAGATGAGGAAATGGGATTGAGATACTGATAATATAATTTAATCAGCTTACTAAATGGAATATTTGCCATGTTTTATCTAACCCGTAGATGTGTGCATAACTTTAGCACTTCTTTGTTTTTTTAGAATTAAAGTGAAAGCTACACAGAGAGATGCCATTTCTTTCAAAAATGTTTTTAATATTAATTTTGTTAGCTTACATCAGAAACCTAAGATTGATTTGTTATACAATGTATTTATTATACCAAATCCTATTTCATTTTTGCACAACTTCATATAAAGTGGTTATTTTTTTCCTCATTTTATATGAAGAAATAATATTTAAGAAATCTTAAGGAATCCCCTCAAAGCCATACAGAAAGAAAAAATAAGGCAGGTTAAAGATGGAGATCTATCTATTTCCAAAACCCATGTTTTTCCTAGGATAAGATGATGCTTTATATGTATTATTTATATTGTATTTTTCTGATTGTGCAGCACTTGGACATAAAATTTTGTTGATTCTAACAATAATGACTCCTTAAATTCATCAAGCGTTTTTCTCATTTATGTTCCTGGTCTCTGTTCATAATCCAATTACATTTAAAAGGTGCTAGCAGATTACTACAGTGTAGACTTAAGAGCATCTTGACAGAGACTTAATGACAACCCAAACAACACGTTTCACCATCATCATTCATTTGTTTCTGGCATGTCAAAACATGAATGAAGTTACCCAAATACTTAAGTCCCTAATACTAATTATTCTTTTAAGAATATAATTCTAGGGGCGCCTGGGCGACTCAGTGGTTTAAAGCCTCTGCCTTCGGCTCAGGTCATGATCCCAGGGTCCTGGCATGGAGCCCCGAATCAGGCTCTCTGCTCAGCAGAGAGCCTGCTTCCCCCTCTCTCTCTGCCTGCCTCCCTGCCTACTTGTGATCTCTGTCTGTCAAATAAATAAAATCTTTAGAAAAAAAAAGAATATAAATTCTACCTCATAGAAAGGAGATTGATTTCTGTGTATAAAGAGGTCTCAGTATTATCCCACTGATAGGGATTGAGTTGTCCCTTTTTGGCCCACTTGGAAGTCTGCCTGCAGAGACTCTGTAAACTACCATTGAGCTCCCATGGATTCTAAGAGTTAATACTACTAAGATCTCTGAAAGAGAATGTATTCTCTCTTGCAGAAAATAGCTTGGGGAGAGAAAGCAGCCTAAAACAGCCTCATGCTAAGAGGCTGTGAAGATTCCCAGCAGTGAGAACAGCAGTAGTTTGAAGTTGGGTCAGCTGGCACAGGTGGCAAGTGGTTGCTAAAATGAATTTCTGTTGATTGTAAGCACTCCTTATGGATGTTCAGATACAAGTGGGAAATATGTGGGAAGTGGGAGGGGTGATGTGTGTATCAAAGTGTAAGATAATTTATATTTAGAACTTCAACTAATTAAGGCAGTAGTGCCTCGAAGGAATAGGTATAATTTATCTGGGGAGTAGATGGTTATTTCTTTAGCAAAACAATTGGAGAATCTGTTTTGTATGTGAATGGTGAGTAGCCTGAGGCACGGATTTTAAAAAGGGCAAAGAAACAAGAGCTAGCCAAATTCCAGCTTGATAAATTAAACAGAAGTTCACCATGTGGAAAGGGGGGAGAGAGGACTGAGCAAAGGACAAACAGGGAGAAGATTCTGTGTAAAGTGTGTAAGGGCCTGGGGCCTTCAAATAGACAGTAGCAGAGAAGGAAACTGAGATACAGAGATATTTGCCGAGATATGACACTGTTGCTTCCCATCAACTTCAAATCTGAAGTGTGTACTTCCCTCCCACCCTCCAACCCAATACCAAGTCTGTGGGAAACATCAGGGTAAAAAGAGCTTGCATTCCATGCCTGGGTTGGCATTGAATGATGATGAAACAGAATCTCAGTTAAAGTCAGAAGACATTATTAGTCATCTAAGACTCCAACCTGGATATCATACCCCCATTTCTCTCTCTGTTGCATCTCATCGCAGGATTAGCAGGTTTCAGTGGACATAGGGGACAAGAAAGGTCCAGGATAGGGAACATTATCACAGATGTGAAATGCAATGAAATCATTATTCTGCCATTGCAAAGTAGCAGTTGACCCCCGTTTTCTCCTATCCTAATTTCCAAGAATACAGCAGCTCCTGCCTTAGAATTCACCTTGATTTTATGACAATTTGAAAGAGCATAAAATGGGTTATAACACAACTTTAAGTGTCACTAATCAGTGTTTCAAATCTAGTAAATGATTTACCCCTTTTTTTTCTTTTTTTGGAATTCTGAAAGGTGAATCTCTGAGCCTTTGAGATGTCATGCTACCCATTATGTTTCCGTTTCCTAATGGTGTTTAACATTTCATGTAAGGAGTCTCGAGTCTTGGTGGATATATTGGCTCTATTGTGCTGTTGCCATAGCAATTAAAGAGACACCGTTGTAGGGCAATGCAGACAGGATGATCAGCACAGAGATGTTATTTGACACAATTCAGGCATCTAGAAATCTGGATACTTCTTCAGAAAAAAAAATCTGGTTTACACTTTCTCTTGATATTATTTTGGGCATTGAGGCAGCCATGTTATCACCAATGGAAACTCTAATTGAAAATCCCCCCCCCAAAAAAAAATTGGAGAGGAAAGAAAGATACACACATATACAGAGGAAATGGGGAATTTACTGAGAGTTTAAATACTAAATATGTGCGGGTGGAAAGTTCCGGCAGTTCTCCTACAGAAATGTTTTGACAAACTGAGACCATATGGAAGCTTTTACATCACTGAACGCAATTTGTGTTTTTTCTTTCTCCTCTCTCTCTCTCTCTTCCTGTCCCTGTCTTTTCTCCTCTTCCTTTTATCCCCCTCTCTCTTTTGCTCCCATCTCTCTCAAACACACTCATGCTCCCAGTCTTACTAGATTTTCCTACTTTTTGTGTTAACATTGCTTTGCTTTTTATAACATAATGATCACTTCAATTTGACATTATGCATATTTCAAAAAGTAACATGATAGTATTATTACATAAAAAGCCCATGCCCAATTATATAAAAACTTATAAATTTGAGAGATAACTAAATAAAGGATACAGACAGATGTTTCTTAGAAGCCTGGACCATTCTCTTTCTATATTAAACTGCTTCTTATCCATTCCACTTTGATTCCTAATATTCTCAAAATTAACATGTCTGCAACTGAGCTCTTAATTTTCTCTCTCAAATATGCTTTACTCCTACGATAGTAATTCTCTACAATTATTTAAAACCTACTTCTTTATTTTATTTTACCTTTTTTAAGTAATCACACCCAACATGGAGCTTGAACTCATGACCCCAGAATCAAGAGTCACATGCTCCACTGACTGAGCCAGCCAGGTGCCCCTAAAACCTAGGGGCTTTGCAAAGTCCAGATCCAGAACATTGGAATTATTCATTATTTCTCTCTTTTTGTCATATACCATCTAGTTCATTAATAATCCTATACATTATACAGGAAGAATATATACATGATGGGATCATGTCTACTGCTATGACTTTTTATCATCTTTCCCTTGGAACACAAAAACAAGCCTCCAAACTAGTTAACTGCTTCAGTGATTATCCCCCTTCAATCTATTTTCAACAAACTAGTCAGACTGATCTTGCTAAAACTTAAAGCAGATCAGAAACTTTGTACTGGCTTCTCATCTCACTTATCTTTTTTCACCACTGCATCCTCAACACTTAGAGGAAGGAATGGCACAAAATAAGTTCTAAGTAAATATCTGTTGAATGAGTGAAGATCGAAATCCAACTATTTAGCAACTGTCTGAGAAAGTGTTCAAGTAATTAAAAGGTGAATAAAAATACTATTTTTGTGAAACAATTTTAAAATTACTATGTCAGTGCTGGTGACAATACAATGAAGAGATATTCTTACACATTGCTGGAGTTTGTAGACATTTAGAATTTTATGCCCTCTAAAATTAAAAAAAAAAACTGTACTTGAGGCTGGAGAAAAGGATAAAGTATAGAATGAGGGAATAAAAGGGAAAAAAGGGAGAGGGAAGCAAAACATGAGAATCTTAACTATAGATAACAAACTGAGGATTGATGGAAGGAGGTGGGTGGGGGATGGGCTAGATGGGTGATGGGTATTAAGGAGGGCACTTAACTGGGATGAGCACTGGGTGTTGTATGTAAGTGATGAATCACTAATTCTACTCCTGAAATCAATTTTGTATGTTAAATAACTAGAATTTAAATAAAAAGTTAAAACAAAGGAAAGAGAGAGGGAGGGAGGGAGGAAAGCCCAATATTGGCAGGCTCTTGACAAGGGAGAGAATGATTGATTCCACTGCCTTGAGTTGTGAGAAAAGTGAGGAATTAGGAGCATTATAGGATATTTCATTGTATCTTGGGGACTGCAATTTCCTCTTATACTCCCTAAGAAAATCTTAAGAAAAATCTGCATAATTTGTAAATGGTTCTGGATTTCGAGTTTTTGTTAACTTCAGTGCAGCACTATGCTAGCCCATGCCTGCAGATAGGTATAAAACAAAGTGGTCAGTTCATGATAAATGCTCCAGGAGCAGAAGCAGCAGCAAAGCAGGTATTTAGTGAAAAATGAAACAAAGCAGGATAACAATCATATATATACATATATATATACATATATACACACACACACATATATACATGCATATATCATATATATCCATGTACATCCAGGCTATATGTCTATCTGTATGTGTGCATATGTATACAAGCGTGTGTGTGTGTGTGTGTGTGTGTGTGCGTGTGTGTAAGTACTAGTTGTCTTTTCAATTTTCCATTCTTCCCTACTTTAGTAGCAGAAACCCAATTTCTACCTGTTGTATTGTTTCCCAGAATGAAGAGTGTATTTTCTAGCTTCTTTTGCAGGGAGTTAGAATCATGTGAGTCATTTTCTTCCAATGAGGTGTAATTGAAACAGTGACAAGAACTTCAGAGGCAGCTACTTAAAGGGAGGTGACTGAAATGGAATGTACCTTTCCTGTCTTTTTGTCCAACTACCTTCTTCTCAACTATAATTTGGACATGATGTCCGGAACTCCAGCAGCCAACTTGTACATTGAAGTGACCTTGAAGATGGGGTCATGAGTAGGGATGATGGAGGAGGCATTCCATCTGATTCCATGGAGCTTCTCTATCAGTCCTGGATTACTTTCCATCATGTTTAAACTATGGTTCAGAAATGTCTCTGCTACTCATGGCCAAACTAGTCTCAGCTGGTCCAGTATGATTTTAAAAACATTAAAGCAACAAATAAGAGTATAATAAAAACGAATAGGATGAAATATATCATGCGTTCAACTATATGACTATAGATATTTCAGATATTTTAAAAACATTATATGTAGTGAGCACATATTTTCTGTAAAATAAAGTTAAAACTTGGATTCCTTTAGTACTAATTTATATATGTTAGCAGTGCGTCATATGACTATAAAATTGTCTATTAATTGACAGATTTTTGGCAAACCCCACAACACTGCTAAAAACAAGTATTTTATGATGACCAAGTGAGTAAACACATTTAACATACATCTATCATATATCAGTAGTCAATCCCTGGGGCATTTCTTGATATATGTTGGTTTTAAAAAAAAGTTCCTTGGGGCTCCTGGGTGGCTCAGTGGGTTAAACATCTGTCTTTGGCTCAGGTCATGATCCCAGGGTCCTGGGATTGAGCCCCACATCAGGCTCTCTGCTCAGCAGGGAGCCTGCTTCCCCCTTTCTCTCTCCCTGCCTCTCTGCCTACTTGTGACCTCTGTCTGTCAAATAAATAAATAAAATCTTTTTTTAAAAAAGTTCCCTATTTCAAGCTAACTGAGGAAAATTTTACAAAATTCAGGCATTGGGTTAACCACAAATATTCTCTGATTATGTGAATGAAATGTAAAAATACATTTTTTATGGAAAGATATTAACTTCAGATACAATTTAAGATGGCACTACTAATCTAAAGGACCTAAAGATGCAATAGAACATCTATAAATATTCCAGCTGCTTTTTTTCCTCCAGAAACTAATATACTGCTCCTAAAATTCATATGGAAATGCAAGGGACCCAGGATAATCAGAGCAGTTTTGAAAAAAACAAAAAATTGTGGGACACACATTCCTGAATCCAAATTTGCTCCAAAGATCACATCACATCATTAAGATGTGATATTCGTATAAATGTTGAATATAGGTTACTGGAATACAGCCAGTAGCTCAAAATAAACTTACACGTATAAACAACTGATTTTCAACAAGTATGCCAAGACCATTCAATGTTTTGTCTGTTTTTAAATTAACATATATTATTTTTTCAGGGGTACAGGTCTGTGATTCATCAGTCTTATATAATACTTAGTGTTCATTACAACACATACCTTCTCCAATGTCCATCACCCAGTTACCCCCCCCACTTGTAAAAATATTTCTGACTTAGTTATTGATTTTATGTGTAGGTAAGTGCAATGTTGGCTTACTTCCTCAACTTTGGCTTGGGTGGATCAGGTTACATTCACTATAATATAGAGCTTATCTAGGAGAGAAAAAGTTTGGAGCATATATAGGAAGGAAAAGAATGTGGATGTGATGAGAGATAATGAGTTTGGCTTGAGATAATCTATTTTTTGAAGCTGGATAAACTTTGAAATAAACAAGATACTGGTATTAAAATCTATAAGCATGCCATCCCTGAAGGATATGATGGATATGGCTGGTTTGCAGACAATGGAAATGCACTATTTTAAATTTCTTGATAGCACTCTCTTGTCTAAATTTAGAGACATTTTTCATTGTTATTTATTTGTTTATAAAGTAATAATTATTTTTTGATTTATGATTGTTTTTCAAGTGTTAGCTGTCAAAGCTCATGGCACAAACATTTTTAAAATAAGATCAATCTAGTATATAGTATTTGCCTTTAGGATTTTGAAAACAGAGCTAGCTAGATATCAAGTAGTGTTTTTTATAATGTAGCTACTCATTTTTTCCAGTTTTTAAGGATCACTGGTCTATAGATGAGAAAACTGACACCCAAATATTTTTCAGATATGATTAGAGCTTTCCAAGCCTTAAAAACTAGGCATAATAGAGACATATAGATGGCCAACAGATACATAAAAAGATGTTCAGCATCACTCATCATCAGGGAAATGCAAATCAAAACCACACTGAGATATCACCTCATACCCGTCTGAATGGCTAATATCAAAAAGGCCAAAAATTACAAGTGTTGGTGAGGGTGTGGCAAAAAGGAACCCTCATTCACTTTCAGTGAGCGTGGATACTGGTGCAGCCACTGTGGAAAAGAGTACAGGGATTCTCAAAATATTAAGAATAGAATTACAATATGATCTAGTAATTCCACTATTGAGCATTTATCCCAAGAAAATGAAAAAACTAATTCAAAAAGATATATACGCCCTTATGTTTACTGCAGCATTATTTATGATAGCCCAGATATGGAAGCAACTCAAACATCCCTTTATAGATGGACAGATAAAGAAAATGTGGTATATAGAGAGAGTAGAATATTATTCAGCCATAAGAGGCAAAACTGTGTCCTTTGTGACAACATGGACGGAGCTGGAGGGTATTATGCTAAGTGAAATAAATCAGAGAAAGACAAATACCATATAATTTCACTTAAATGTGGAATCTGTAAAACAAAATAAACACAGTGCTTGCTTCGGCAGCACATATACAAAATAAACACAAACAAACAAAAAGCAGAATCAGACCCATAAATACTCAGAATAGACCTATGGTTGCCAGAGGGGAGGAGAGTTGGCGAACCAGATGCTTTATCTGTCACATGGAGACCATATCCAACCCCTCCATGCCCCACAAATAAACATAATCCAGATTTTTATATTAATCACTTACTTGCTTTTCTTTATGGTTGTATCACTTTTTGAATATGTCTCTAGTTTTTCAAATTTATATAAAGAGTCCATTGTGTTTATTCACATGTCTTACGTCCTTTATAAAAAGATCTCTCAGTTAAATATTCCAAGCCCCAGAGAAGAAATGTATTTTACCAACAACTTGAGGAAGTTTGGAAGTGGTTCTTCTCTAGATAAGTGACAGATGAAAACTCAAAATAGCCAAAGGTTTTTTAATACTGTTATAAGATCCTGAATACAAGAATCAGCTAAGATACGCCCAGATTAATCCATGAAAACTCTGAGATCATAAATGTGTATTTTTTAAACCTGACACTTATTGTAATAACACAGCAATAGAAAATTAATACAATATATTTAGATGAAAAAGCGGGATGTAAACTTCAATGTGCACTATGATCACAATTTAAAAATAAAAAACTAAACTAAAACTATAATACTTGATAGAATTTATTCCTATAATGTGGGATTAAATACTATGGTTCCTTTCACTAACTATAACTAAAAAAACTGATAGAAATACTAGGTAAAACTTAAAAAAAAAAAAATCTCCATAAAGTTAACAAGGCAGTGAAGCATACTAGATTAAATTTTAGGAAATGTAAAATCCTACAGAAATAAACCTACTTCTCAAAAACAGTTCTGCCCTCAAGGCTTTTTCTGAACATGAAAACAGAGACTTCCTCAAGGACCTATGGTGTTGCATGTTTTCTCAGAAGATATGCAGAGAAATGTTCTCGCTGGTATTATTTGTAATAACCCCAAACTGGAAACTACTCTTTTGTCCATCCATAATAAAATGGAAATATACATTGGAGTATATTTAAACAAAGGAATACTATAAATCAATGAATATGACTGATTCCTGCTACAGGGAGCAGTATGTAATTTATAAACATAAGGACAAAAAAAAAGACGTGAATAAACACAATAAACTCCTTATTTATATAAATTTGAAAAACTCAGGGCATATTCAAAAAGTGATACAACCATAAAGAAAAGCAAGTAATCAATTAATATAAAAATCTGGATTATGTCCATTTGTGGGGCATGGAGGGTTTGGATATGGTCTCTGTGTGACAGATAAGGCATCGGGAGTACTGGCAGGTTCAACTTAACTAAGAAGGAGTTAAGTTTAAAAGGATACTCATTTTACAATTACTCATTGTACTATACAAGTATGTTTGATGCACTTTTCAGTATGAGTGATATATTTTACAAAACAATGTTTAAAATGCTTAAGATATTAAAAAGTAGTCAAAGTGTCCTGTGATTAATAATAGTCTTTATTGGGGAGCCTGGGTTAAAGCCTCTGCCTTTGGCTCAGGTCATGATCCCAGGGTCCTAGGGTCAATACCAGCATCTGGCTCTCTGCTCAGCAGGGAGCCTGCTTCCCTTCCTCTCTCTGCCTGCCTCTCTGCCTACTTGTGATCTGTCTGTCAAATAAATAATAAATAAAATCTTTAAAAAAAATAGTCTTTATCGAAGTAGTTTTTCTCTTTTAGGCCAAGAGGGTACCACAAAGGCAACAGAAGTTATCATAGGAGTCTGGTGGGATGTGCTCCGAAGATGCAATCCATTCACGGCATATTTCATTCATACCATGCTTCACTAGTTAGTGAGCACCTAGAGAGCAGAGCTCACTGTCTGTGACCTTTAGAAAAGTTAGAAGGTTAAGAATTTATTCAGGTTTTGTTACATGAGTGAATGACTACTACCACTATTAACACTGCTAAATTTAGAACTATTAATACTGTAGCTACCATTTTCTCCTTGCATTCTTTATGCCAGGAACAGTGCTAAGCCTGAGGAAGCATGAAAGTTTAAAATACTAGCCAGGGGCACCTGGGCTCAGTCGTTAAGCGTCTGCCTTTGGCTCAGGTCACAATCCCAGGGTCCTGGGTTTGAGCCCCACATCAGGCTCCCTGCTGGGTGGGAAGCCTGCTTCTCCTTCTCCCATTCCCTCTGCTTGTGTCCCCTTTCTGTGTTTCTCTCTGTCAAATAAATAAAATCTTAAAAAAATAAAATAAAATAAAATACTAGCCAATGAGGTTTTTTTTCTTTCTTTCTTTTTTTCTTTTTTTTGTGGTGATGGTGGTGTTATTTTGTCTTGCAATGGTTTAATCCCTTTGTACATTCCATTGTTCATTCTTTCCCCTGGTTACTTATTTAGAACCTTGTCACTAATGAGGGGAAACAGATAATAAAGAAAATGCAAAGAAAAATAAGGACAAGTTAAATTTTACCTTATGATTTCAAAGGCCTATGTTTTGGAAAAAAAAAAAAAATATGTTTTTTATAATGTACCCTAGCAAATACTTAATTTGGTGTTGTCTTTTATTTTAAACTCATAGTGTAAGAGTTTTTTACAAGATTAATTTATTTATTTTAGAAAGAGAGGAGGAGAGAGAGAGCATAAGCAGGGGAAAGCACAGAGGGAGAGGGAGGAAGAGAATCCTCACTGAGTGCAGAGCCTGACACAGGGTTTGATCCCAGGAGTCTGGGATCAAGACCTGGGCCAAAATCCAGAGTCATCTGCTTAACCAACTGAGCCACCCAGGCACCCCTATAGAGGAATATTTTGAAAATGCTCTGGCCTAGAGAAAGATTACAAAGGCAAATATGTATACAGGGACAGCATCTCCAAGGTGAATATAAAGAGAAAATTGTAGTTAAAACATTCACACTGTCTCACATTTACTATTTGGATCCTTGGAAGACATTTTTCTCAAAAAAGTTATCTTAGCAATCATGGCATGAGATGTATAAAAAGGCTATGTATCAAAGACAAAGGAGACATCAAGTAATATACCCAAATAGGATAAAAGAGCACCACCAAGAACCTGGGATGGTGGGGTGGATAGAAGGAGAAAGGGAGGAAAAGAGGCAGGAAAGGTGAGGAATAGTAAGTGTAAAGAATGTGTATATGAGGGGCACCTGGGTGGCTCAGTGGGTTAAAGCCTCTACCTTCAGCTCAGGTCATGATCCCAGGGTCCTGGGATTGAGCCCCACATCTGGGCTCTCTGCTCAGTGGGGAGCCTGCTTCCCTTCCTCTCTCTCTTCTTGCCTCTCTGCCTACTTGTGATCTCTCTCTGTCAAATAAATAAATAAAATCTTAAAAAAAAAAAAAGAATGTGTATATGAGAGGATTCATCAGTCAATTCATCATCAAACAAAATGGCAAAGAGAAAACATCTGAACAAAGGTTAATATAGAGGTTTGCTATTATCTGAGAATAGCTTGGATAATGTATACAGTAAGCACCAATGCCAGTATAGATTCTTATTACAGATGCAACCCCCATCCTGATAAAATTTACCTGGCACTTTGGAAAAAAAGAGTTGCAAAGGAGTGAAAAATAAGATGGAATTAGGTTAAAAATGGGGTGAAATATAGAGATTTTGACTTATATAAATTATAAATTAACTTTTTTAAAGACAGAGTACCTAGAATAAAACATTTTTTCCACTGTGCACATAAACACAGGTTTGGTCATGTGCGTAATATATAAAATCTCATTCACAATTACACTATGCTATAGGTATTACTATCATAATTTTTTTAAAATATTTTATTTGTTTGACACAGAGAGAGAGAGAGAGAATACAAGCAGGGGAGAGGGAGAGAGTACAAGAAGGGGAGAGGGAGAGGGAGAATAAGGCTCCCACAGAGCAGAAAGCCCAATGTGGGGCTTGATCCCAGGAATCCAGGATCATGACCCCAGGCGAAGGCAGACAGTTAACCAACTGAGTCACTCAGGCACCCCTTATTATCATCACTTTAAAATTAAAAAAACAAAAGGTTTAAGTAAGTTATCAAGAGTCATAGTTCTATTAAAAAGTATAGCTCCAATTCTACCTACAGATGCAACAACATACATAAAGGCACTTGGCTCTTACAATAACATGATCTAATACTGCTTATCTGATAATATGACCTAAGTCCTATTCTGGATTCATTAATTGTGATTGCTCATTGATCTTTTGAGAGACAACATGGTAGTTGTCTCTGTTATTGTTCTTAGAGTTTAAATATTAAAATCAGGTACATTCACACTTCATCACTTAAATGCAACCTTTTAATGATGGGATAATTTTAAATTACGTGATATGCTCCACAAGGAAGCTTTTCTGTTTCATATAGATTTTTTCCATATAATTAATAACATCATTACAGAGATAGCAAGAAAATGCAAGGCTTTTTTTCTCTTATCTTATATAATAATAAGAAACCCTGTATGGGGTTATCAGGGTGGATTGAAGAGAGGCAGCCACACAATAAGAACAGGTACGAAGGGGGTCTGATCAATATGCTCATGTATAGTATTAGTATCTTCTGGAAATTCTTAGGCTGTGTTCAGATACACCATGACTTGGGTGAAATGTTCATCCTACCAGAGAACAAAGAGTAGAGCATTTAATAGTGGCAGTGACTGCAACCTTTATAATGATAACCTGAACTTGGTCCTCATGCCTATCTCCTCTGAGCCTGCAAAAGATGAGGACCACCTTCAAAGCTGTTATCCTTCGGGTTGGCTAGAGCATGAGGAAGGCTGTTAGCACAATCTTTATCACCAGATTTCCCAGGGAGAGAGAAAGATAAAAGATGGAGAATGAATCCACTTCCTTACACCATCCACAAAAATGAATTCACTGACCTAAATGTGAGCCCTAAAACTATCAAACTGAAAACATGGCAGTAAATTTTTGTGACCTTCAGTTAAGGAGAACACTTTAGATGGGTAAATTGTTTGACATGTGAATCTCAATAAAACTGTTTCAAGGGGCACCTGGGTGGCTCAGTGGGTTAAGCTTCTGCCTTTGGCTCAGGTCAGATCTCAGGGTCCTGGGATCAAGCCCCACATAGGGCTCTCTGCTCAGTGGGGAGCCTGCTTCCCTCTCCCCCTCTGCCTGCCTCTCTGCTACTTGTGATCTCTCTCACTGTCAAATAAATAAAGTCTTAAAAAAAAAGAAATTAAAAAAACTGTTTCAAAATTATGCTACACAAAAAAAATTTTAAATGCAATAAACGGAAAAGTAAAATTCTGTCAAAACAAAGACAATAATTTCTAAATGTTGGGTGGTTTATTGATTGAAAAGTGGCAAAATAACTGATATAGTTTTCTTACAATAAATTAAGAATATATGCTATACAACAAAATAAAATAATATATAAAAGTTAATGGAGAAGAAAAAACAATAAATTTAAATATTCAGCATATTTAATCATAAAGCATACAAATATTAATCTAATAATATAATATATAATTTAATTATATAAAATCATATAAATATTTAGTATATTTAAGCCAAAATCTATCAGTTTGTACATTACATGAAGTTTAAATGGGGTAGATTCTTTCTTATGCACTGAATTGTGTTCCCTTATAATTCATATGTTAAAATCCTAATCCCCACATCTCAGAATATCATTTTATTTGGAAATAGGGTTAATGCAGATATAGTCAAGTTGAAGTCATACTGGAGTAGGATGTAATCCTAACCCAATATGACTGGCATTCACATAAAAAAGGGGAAATTTGGAAACATACATAGAGAGACCACCAACTGAAGATGAAGACAGAGCTCAGGTGATGTTTTGATAATCCATGGAACATCAAAGATTGCCAGAAAACCACTAGAAGGTAAGCAAGAAGCATAGTACAGATTATCTCTTAGAGCCCTCAGAAAGAAGCAACTCTGCTTACACCTTGATCTCAGACTCATAGCCTTCAGAACTGTGAGACCATAAATTTCTCTTATTTAAACTATGCAGTTTGTGGTACATTTTGGTTGCAGAAGCCTTAGCAAACTAAAGCATACTCTAACTAAAAGAAAAAGTTTGTCTTACTGAATTTAAAAGTTAAACTTTATGCTGCTGACAGGAGATACATATACAATGTGAAAATATATAAATGCTGGGGTGCCTGGGTGGCTCAGTTGGTTAAGCATCAGATTCTTGATTTTGGCTCTGGTCATGATCTCAGGGTCGTGGGATGGAGCCCTGTTTTGGGCTCTGCACCCAGCTCAGAGTCTGCTTGTCCCTCTCCCTCTACTTCTTCCTCCCTCCTCTAAAATGAATAAATAAGTATACTCTTTAAAAAATATATAAATGTTGAAAAGATGAAAAAAATCCTTTCATTTGAAAAAGCTAAAAGAATAAAGTATAGCTATAGTACTATCAGAAAATGTAAACTTTTAGTTAAAAAACATTACTAGGGAAAAGATACATTTCAATAGAAAAATATACAAATGATACAGTTATATGATTTTTTAACAATATTACTTCAAAATGTATGAAGCAACATAAAGTCATAATCATCAGGCATAAGTTAATACTTCACCATCTTTTGTATTACAGAATAAACAGAAAATAATCGGTAAGGATATAGAATAGATGAAAACAGCTAGTTACTCTATACACATTTCACATACACACACACACACATGCATATTACACTTGTACATCAACTGAAAAATATGCATTTCTTAAACACAAAATATTTTTAAAAAACAAAATTTTTTTGAATAAAAACAAGCACACAAAAATTTCAAAGGACTAGAATTATTGAGAATAATTTTTTAGACCACAGAGCAATTAAGAAAAACTAATAAGAAACTAATAAGGGCACCTGGGTGGCTCAGTGGGTTAAAGCCTCTGCCTTCAGCTCAGGTCATGATCCCAGGGTCCTGGGATCGAATCCTGCATCGGGGGGGGGTCTCTGCTCAGCAGGGAACCTGCTTCCTCCTCTCTCTCTGCCTGCCTCTCTGTGATCTTTGTCTGTCTAATAAATAAGTAAAGTCTTAAAAAAAAAGAAACTAATAAGAAAAACATCTATAACATATACACATTTATAGAAATAGACCTACACATTCTAAATAACCTATGGGTCAAAAGAGAGCTAAAAATACAAATCAGAAAATATTTTGAATTAAATGATGATGAAAACTCTACACATTGAATCTTGAAGGATATGTTTAAAATTTTAAAGAGGTAAATGTATATCCGTAAATATATACTTGGAAGAGAAGACTGAAAAACAATGACTGACTAATCATCATTCTTAAGATGTTTTAGAAGAGGGACGCCTGGGTGGCTCAGTTGGTTAAGTGGCTGCCTTCGGCTCAGGTCATGATCCCAGCGTCCTGGGATCAACTCCCACATCGGGCTCCTTGCTCGGCAGGGAGCCTGCTTCTCCCTCTGCCTCTCCCTGCCTCTCTGTCTGCCTGTGCTCGCTCACTCTCTCTCTCTAACAAATTAAAAAAAAATAAAGATGTTTTAGAAGAAACCGCACATTAAGCCCAAGGAAAGTGAAAGAAAGAAAATAGTGAAGACAAAGGCAGAAATTATTAAAATTGAAAATATGTATATAATTCAAAAGATCACTAAGTCAATGATATTTAAAATACCTATTAAAAATGATTATTTACTATCAAGACTGATTAGGGCAAGGAAAAGGGACTTCACTGGAGTCTTTTAACTTTTAATAAAGTTTTTAAACTTTTAAAGTTTTTAAAGTTGTTAAACTTTTAAAAAAGTTACTAAAGTTTAAAGATTTTATTTATTTATTTATTTATGAGACAGAGAGAGAGCAAGTGGGGGTTGGAGCAGAGGGTGAGTGACAAGCAGACTCTGTGCTGAGCATGGAGCCTGACATGGGGCTCGATATCATGACTCTGAGATCAGCACCAAAACCAAGAGTCAGACACTTAATTGATTGAACCACCCAAATGCCCCAATAAAGTTATTTTAAAAATATATGAAGCTATTAGAACAACTGGGGCCATAAATCTGAACATTTACATGACATGGACAAATTTTTATAAAAATATAATTACCAAGTTTGGCATGAGAGAAATAATAAAATTTGAATATTCCTATAACTATTAATGAAGTAGAATCCATAATTAAAATCCTCCTACATGGAAACTTTTAGGCACAGATGGTATCACTGATAATACTTCCAAACAAGTATAGAAAAAATAACAGCAATTTTATGCATTCTTTCAGAGAATAAAAACAAATAAAACACTCTCAATTTATAGCATGAATTCATAGCACTAATTCTAAACTGAGGAGGATGTTGTTAGGAGAAAATTATGAACTGATCTCACTAAGGAACATTGGCACAAACATTCTTAACACATTATTACTAAAGTAAGTACAGTAATGATACGTAATGATGAATTTGGATTGAAAATGAAAATATGTAATGAAAATGAAAATACATAATTATGAGTTCGGATTGACCTCAGGATTGTTTTTTAGTATTTCAAAGTTAGTCTAATTCTTCAATGCAGTAAAAGAGAAAAACATAGTGATTTCAATAGATAACATAAAAGATTTTTTTTTAATAAAGATTTTTTTTAACTTTTTTGACAGAGATCACAAGTAGGCAGAGAGGCAGGCAGAGAGAGAGAGGGGAAAGCAGGCTCCCTGCTGAGCAGAGAGCCCGATGCGGGGCTCAATCCCAGGACCCTGAGATCATGACCTGAGTTGAAGGCAGACGCTTAGCCCACTGAGCCACCCAGGCACCCGATAACATAAAAGATTTTAATAAAATTCAACATCCAATTTGATTAAAAAAAAACAAAACCTTTCTAGACTAGGAATATATAAAAGTACTTAACCTGATAAATGGTTTCCTAAAAAAATTATTCTTCATGATGAACTATTGAATGACTTCTGTTTGAGAAAGTAACAGGGTGACAATGTGTCCACTATCACTTTTGTTTAACAATATACTAGATGTTCTACATGGTAAGACAAACAAGAACACAAATAAAAGCTATAAATAATAGAAACAAAGAAATAAAACTATTATTATTTGAGAACTGATAACATAGAAAGAAAAGCAAAAGCTGCAAATAAATATGAAATAACAGGA
Organism: Taxidea taxus jeffersonii; assembly: GCA_003697995.1. Classification (NCBI taxonomy): domain Eukaryota; kingdom Metazoa; phylum Chordata; class Mammalia; order Carnivora; family Mustelidae; genus Taxidea; species Taxidea taxus. The sequence goes on from RCUC01131230.1 coordinate 40,658, forward strand.
AAAAAGTCAAATAGTGGGGCGCCTGGGTGGCTCAGTGGGTTAAAGCCTCTGCCTTCGGCTCAGGTCATGATCTCAGGATCCTGGGATCGAACCCCGCATCGGGCTCTCTGCTCAGCAGGGAGCCTGCTTCCTCCTCTCTCTCTGCCTGCCTCTATGCCTACCTGTGATCTCTGTCTGTCAAATAAATAAATAAAATCTTAAAAAAAAAAAAAAGAAAAAAGTCAAATACTTAAGATTACATTTAGTGAGAATAACATAGTCAGAACACAAACATAAATAAAATGTTGAATTAAAAGTAAGTTAATAAAAACACTAGAGGATTCAATATTCCAAAAAGTGCCATTGATTAAAACTCCAACCAGCATCACAAGATGTATGGATTTGTCCTATCACCCAGAATGGCTTATTATAAAGCTGTGGTAATTAAAATAGTATGACACTGGGCCCCATAAAAACAATGTAGAAATAAGCAACTATCTAGAAGATATCTACTACACATATAATAATAAAGAATTCATATTCAAATTATGTAAATAATCCCTACAAAGCTCAATAAGAAAAATAAAACCAACCAAAAATAAGTAAAAAGATTTGAATAAGCACTTTACTAAAAGTAGCTCATTAAAGGCCAATATACATATGAACAGGTATTATACTAGATTAGCCATCAAGGAAATGCAGAATAAAACTGCAATGGGTCATGACTACACATCTACAAATCCACCACCACCAACAAAAAAGTAACACTAATTCTAAGTATGGTAAGAATATGGAGCAATAGGCACTCTGGTACCCTCTAGGCAAATTGCATAAACATGACCTGGCATTTTCTACTTAATGTGGAACATACATGTATATATTATGACCCAGGCATTTCACACATGACATATATCCAACACCAATATATGCTCATACATACTAAGAGGCATGTATTAGAAAGTTCTTATGAGTATTATAAACAATAGTGAAAAAAAAACAGAAGGAATTCATGGGTCCATAGGTCATGGATATACAATAGTTCAATATTATACAAGAGATACAATGAATTGGACCACTTCTAACATGCAAAAATGTGGATGAATCTCACAAGCATAATATTGGGCAAAAAAGATTACACACAAAAAGTACTAGATGATTCTTCTATGTAGACTACAAGACCAGGAAAAAATAATTCATGGTATAGAAGTCAAGATACTGGATATTTTTGAAGATGAAGGATGGATTACTGACTGGGCAGGGCATGAGGTGAGTTTCTGGAGTGTTGGCAACAACCTTTTTCTGGACAAGGCAGTGTTCACAGAGATTTCCACTTTGTAATAATTAATTGAGCTGTATATTTACTTTTTGCACTCTTCTCTTTTTACTTCAGTAAACATTTAAAATAAAAGTAATTCACATGACAGCTGTTGCAGTCCTTTTTCTATCTAATCAACAAGTGTTTGTTGACCACTACTACAATCCAAGTTTTCTGTCAGACACAGGAATTAGAATGAATGAAACAAGGTCCCTCTCCTCAGGAAACTTTAGTAAAGATAAAACAAAACAAAACAAAACATTCATTAAAAGGGCAGTGCAGTATTTCTTAATTGGCTAGGACTTTG
>ML101829.1:3768-14106 GCA_003697995.1 Taxidea taxus jeffersonii
TACGTGTGTCACCCCCTTTCAGACTGTGGTCTGGCCAGCGCTGGACGGAGCAGTCACTGTCCCTGGGGTCACCCCGTGGCCGTGCGGCTCTCTTCATCCTGACCTCTGGTGCGCGTGTGCCGGGCATTTAGGTCATAAATGAGAGCTGCTCTGGCACCCCTTGCACGGCGTCCTAAACGTACCGCTCCCAGTGTATGCGCTATGGACTGCATTTTGGGGCCCACAAATTCGTATGTTGAAATGCTGATGTCCAAGGTGTTGATGTGAGAATGCAGGGCCTCTGGGAGGTAATGAAGGCCTGGAGGTGGGACCCTTACTGTGGAATCAGTGCTCTTGGAAGAGGCACATGGGCTCCCTCTCCCCCACGCTGAGCACACGGGGAGAAAGTTGCCTCCTGCGAGCCAGGAGGGGACCCCTCAGCAGAACGCCGCCACACCGGCACCCTGATCTCCGTGGCCAGCCTCCCGCGGTGTGCGGAACGTGCGCAGTAAATGTGTGTTGTCCGGGCAGCCCGGCCTGGGGGGATTTGTCGCGGCCACTGAGCTAAGCTGGGGAGGGTCGAGCACAGGTCCGTGCGTCATTCTGCACCTGGACAAGCCTGTGAGCTGCCCTTTTCCTTTCTTGCCTTGCGTTTCTCCTTGGCTTTCACTTTCTGTTGTGTGAACCCTGCAAAGTCACCCGTGGAAGCAGGCTACCAGGAGAAGTGTGACCGTCTTGCTGTAAAGAGGTGTTTTCAAATGAGGATTCGCCGGTATCATAACAAAATAGGAGCAGCGGATTTCAGGGCCGGATTTCTTGGTGTCCCTCCCAGCTATTGGGTTTTGTACTGGGTCTTGTGCAGTTTTCAGAAAAGATGTGCTAAGCTCAGTGCGGTAGAGGAGCGAGACACCTGCGGTTAGAGTGCCGTGAACTCTGTGTTTCTTAAACTAAAAAGGAGAAAGAAACCATGGTTTTGGGTGATACTCGTGTTGGGGTTACAAGCATCACCGGCTGCACCCACAGCTTGGGCAGGCGTTGCGGGGGAGGGGCGCCCTGGGTCAGGGTTGGGCTCAGTAGCAGCAGCGCGACTTCACTCGGGGCCGCAGTCCCTCCTGGGTTATGGGACGTGAGTGAGACCCTCCTCTTCACAGCACGTTGGGACTTCATCAGCAGGCACAGAAACCCACCCCTGTGATGAGCTCCGTGGCCGTCCCGCAGAGGTGACGAGATCTGTGGTCTCCCTCTTGGTTTTCACATGGGCACTGTATCAGGTGGGGCGGCTTTGGCTGCAGGTAGAAGGAAGCCAGGGCTCCGACTGGCCAACCCCTGAGGAAGTGACATGACGTCACAGGCAGGGCAGATATGGAACCCTCCCATTGCCGCCACTCCTTGGGCTGCAGAAGATGTGGGAATTCTGTCCCAAATGGCAGTGTCTGTGCTGGGCCCCCAGCGGGCCGCGTCCTATCCCCTGGGCACTATTGGTTAGCTCTCCTGTCCTCAGCCCCCGGGAAGACGTGTCAGCTTGGGCGGACACCACAAGGCACCTTGGGCTGGGGCCTGAGCAGCAGACCTTATTAGTCATGGTTCTGGGGGCTAGAAGTCTGAGGTCGGGGGTCAGCATGGTCGCCATCTGGTGAGAGCCCTCTTCCTGGCTTACAGACAGTTGCCCTCCCACTGTGTGCTCATGCGGCAGGCGGGAGAGAAAGAGACCACCACAGACAGGCAGTGAGGGACAGGCCCGCCCTCCCCACCTCCTGTGACCCTGAGCACCCCAAAGGCCCAGCCTCCTAGCCTCCTAAGCGCCCGACCTCAGCTGAGGTGGGAGGACACAGACGTTCAGCGGGAGGGGACACAGTGCCGCGCACACATGTGCCGTCTGGAGTCCTGCCGTGGTGGGTGTCTGCCGTGACCGTGCACTCGGGAGAGCCTCGCTGCCCCGGAAGGATGCATGCAATGGCTCTCAGCCGCAAAGACATCTGGGGCTTGCAACATCCCTACTCACGAGAGTCCTCCTCTTCCTTGCAGTGTCACGTGGGAGCCCACCGGGGACGGGAAGAAGGTCATCTCGCTTGCGGACAACCACATCCTGCTGTGGGACCTGCAGGAAAGCTCCAGCCAGGCCGTGGTGAGTGACCAGCTTACAGTTTTCATTGTTTGTGTTTTTTTAATTGGACCTTTTGGCTGAATTCAGAATATAATTCTTGAATTGTATACACCTCGAATTTTGACATTAATTGTGAAACACTTGAGTGGACAGAATCGCCAGTCGGAGAACTGCATGGCGGGCTCTGTGGGGCAGGCTGCCTCCGGGCCTTGCACCTAGGGCACGGACCTGAAGGCTGACAAAACCCCACCCTTGGACATAACTTGTCCAGAAGAGTCAGTGGGATATTCTGACGTATACTCTCTTGTTTCAAGCATACCGTCTTTATAATGAACAGATTTTCAAAGTCTGGTTAAGACCACCTTTTGGTAGGAGTGGCCGCAAAATCCGGTTTCACGGTGCCGTGGAACTTCTTTCAAGTTCCTGGGTGAGTCATGAAAATGGCAGTGGCCCGCGACCCGCTCCCCCACAGCCTCTGACCCCAGTGGCCTCTGACCCCCCTGGGACCGCCCTGGGGCCTTGACCCCCTGGTGGCCTGTGGCCCCCAGCTCCCGTGGCCTCCCTCACTGGCACGTGTGCGCTTTCCCGCGGCCGCAGTGGTCAGGCTGTGTGGGTGTGGCCGTGGGCCCGCCACCAGCACCTCCCTGCCTGAGCTGCGGTGACCCACACATCGCCCTCAGGGCTCCGTTTCTGAGGACGGGAGTGCCAGGTTCTCACAGCTCCCCGCGGGCCGCGCGTCTCACGCCATTTAGGGGTTAGTGCTGACTTTCTTGGGAACCGGTTTTGCTTTCTGGTAGTCGTCGCCTCCAATACCTTGTCCTTCGGAGTAGATGTGTTGCTGATTGGTGTATTTCATGTTGGATTCCTTAGAATTTCCACTTCAAATTGTGACTTTTATATTGCGTTCGTGATCTCGTCGCATTTGTTTCCATCCAAGTAATGCCTTCAGAGAGAAAAATCTAGAGCCTTGACAGAGCTTGTGGTGTCACTGGTACGGAGGGCGCCACACGGCCACGCGTGTGGACAGGGACAGGGACAGGGCAGTGTCTGCGGGACGGATTTCTGTAGTGGTGGCTCCTTGCACGTGGCTTTGTTCCTGTGACGCGGTGTTAACTCTTCTCCCTCGTGGTAGTTCTCGGTATTAAGTCCTCTTGGGCAGGCGGAGATGGCGTGAAGAATGATGATTGTCGTCGGTACATGGCTTCGAAGTCACACTCTTTAGAACACGAAGTGCCGTGTTGGTGTCTTAAAACTCCACACGGTCAGAAGGGAGTCCCCTAGCCTTCAACGTGCACTTGAGAGTTGGTCTGTCCTTGTAGCGTGTAAATAATATTTAAGGGAAAGAATCAGTATTTTCATTGAGAAAAGGATCTATTTGTATATTATAGAGTAGAATGCAAATTCCACCCAGATTTTAGAGTGGAACAGGAAACTGGAGAGTCACCCAGTGCCTGGGGCCGCAGGTCTTGGGGGAGATGGTGCAGGACCCTCCTGGGAGCCGGCCTCGGAGTCCGTCTCGGTCGGCCGCAAGCGCCCTGCCATCCCCCACCTACTCGCCTCACGCAGGTGCCCCTGTGTAGCCAGAAACCAGAGACGGGAAGGGCACAGTACTGTCCTGATGGAGTGCAGGTCACGGAGATGCTGGGGGGAGCCGTGGGCCAGGGAGCCTTGCCAGGCGGAAGGGGGGCCAGGGAGGAGGCGAGCCCTGTGTGCGCGCTGCCCGTCCTGGAAGCTGATGGGGGCTTCTCTCCAGACCCTCGGCCGTCTCGGAATGATTTTATGGTAGGGTGATTAATCTGTAACTTATTTTCTGCAGAGACCAATTTAGTTTTCTCTCCTTCGTTTTTATCTGCCCTCAGCACTTCTGTCAATACCACTTTGCGGCCCTCTGCCGTGGTATTTAATACCGAAACCTTCCTATCGATTCCGGCCGTCTTCACACCCGGCTCCTCCGTTTTTTTTTACTGTTGGAGGATATTGCCTTCTGTGGTGAATCTAATCTTATGCTCGCTGCATCATTACCTTTTGCAATTAAATTGGAGGTTCTTTGCCATTTATAATCATTAGCAGAGCCCAGGGGAGGTCTGTAGGGGGAGGTTGCACGGGGTCCCGGCCCCGATGAAGGCAGAGGGGATGCCTCCCTGTTTCAGAGTGTGCTCATCTGTCTCCGGGGCCTCGCAGCTCTCAGAAGCTGTGGAAATAAATAGCTTTCCAGGTGCCGTGAGCAGCAGAGCGCAGAGAAGACGGGTGCCTTGAGAGTTGGCTGTCCTCTTCCTTCTGGCCGTGCGTCAGCATGGGGGCTTCTCAAGGGTGAACCCAGGGTGTCCCCCGCCCAGGGACACAGGGCCTGAAGGCACTGACATTCCAGAACGCCTCTCAGAAGGAGAATGGGCTTCAAGGACACAGCGTTCTTGCAGAGATGCTGTCTGTCATGTGAGGTCTAAAACCTACGGCAGAAGCGACTGCGCATCAGTGTGGGGGTGGCTGGCGGGGGCAGGAAAATTATTCAGAGCAGCCGGGGCCACTTCTGCTGTGCCTGGAAATATAAGACACGCGTTTGTTCGTGGGGCAGAGAGTGCTGGGCAGGAGTAGGAGCTGTCCTCAGGACAAGCGGACTAGGCCCCCAGGTGCCCCTTCCTCCTGGGAGCCTGTGTGTTGCCTGCCACACTGTGACCACGCTTCACGCCCAGCCCACTGTTCTCCACATGTGGCCCCGAGGGGAACGGAAGCTGTTTTCCTGTCTGGGGTCGGGGGTGCCCGTTGCAGCACTGGTGTGAGTGTCGCAGGGGCTCACCCAAGTCTCACGTGGGACCTCGTGTCCAGCCCCCTGGGGCAGTGTGGCAGGTTTGCCCAGATGGGTGTGGGAGGATGGGACTCCACCCCATGCAAGGGACCTTCCCACGATGTGTCCCCTGCTTTCTGCCCCGTTTTCTCTGCGGGGGCTTTGCAGAGGAAAGGTCTTCTTTTTTTGAATAGACTTCTTTTTTTTTTTTTTTTTTTTAAGATTTTATTTATCAGAGATCACAAGTAGGCAGAGAGGCAGGCAGAGAGAGATAGGAAGAAGCAGGCTTCCCGCTGAGCGGAGAACCCGATGCGGGGCTCGATCCCAGGACCCTGGGATCATGACCTGAGCCGAAAACAGAGGCCTCAACCCACTGAGCCACCCAGGCGCCCCTAGACTTCATTTTTTGGAGTGGTTTTATGTGGTTCATGACAAAGGTGAGGGAAAGGCACAGAAACTTCTCCCAGCCTCACATGCACACAGCCTCCCTACCATCAGCATCCCACTAGAGGGGACGTTTGCTGCCCTTGATGGGACCCTGGACAGAGGCTGGTCCTCCTTTATCTCGTCTGATGTCCCAGGTCTCTACCGACCTAGCAGCTCTTTCCCTGTCTGATGAGAGGAAGGTCGGACACCCACCTGCCTGGCACACGTGGAGGCTGTCCCGTGGGCACGTGCTCACTCAGCAAGCATGGACGGCCAGCGTCGAGGGCACAGCAGTAGGGTTCGCGAGATCCCCCGGCACCCACCGTGTGCCTTCTCAGTTGCAAGAGAGCTCATACGGCGTGTTGACAAATCTTTGTCCCCCATGATTTTGAAGCGGTCCATGTAAGAAAGATGCTGATTTTAAAGCAGGCCATGTAAAGACACAGACCTCGGGGTCGCAGGAGTCGGCTCCCTCCCTTGACAGTTGAGAAGAAGGAAGGCCTGAGGAGCCGGGGAGGTCCTGGAGATGGTGTGGTTTGAGGGACAGACTTGCGGCTGTACCCCCGCCCCCGCCCCTGCCCCGCGGTGGGCTGGTCGCGGCCCCGGCACGCGAGCGCCGCATGTCCAGAGCCGGAGCCTTGCTCGCCGCTGGTCTTCAGTGGCCGCAGTCACGTCGGCGGTGGGGATGTGAGTGCTGAACAGGGAACATTTGTTTGCAGCAAACCCAGTGAATAGGGTGTTGACCAGGCTTCGTCAGGCTGGTCCCGGAGAACAGGTTAACACTCGAGAGCTGGTTTTCTGCTGAGCCTCGGGAAAAGGCGTTGAAGGTAGTCGAGTGCCGCCAGCCCCGCGGACCTTGCGTTTACTGCGCTTCTGACAGCAGCCGCTGCGGTGTGCTTGGGGATGCTCGTTTAAAAGACTAATCGCCAAGAAAACACGGAGTAATTCCCTGAGCTGTGCATCTTACTGTAGCGCGATAGCTACCGGACAGCTTTGACGGTAGAAACACGAGACAACTAGGGTTCTTTGGTCCTCTGCTAGCCTTGGAACCATCAGACACGGACCGGGCTGGTGCCGGTGCTGGGCAGCGCCAGCTCCTCAAGCTCTCAACAGACCTTTTCGGTAAGAGCGGATGGTGGAGTCATGCATTTGACAGACCAAGCGTGATGAAGGGAGTGCAGTGGCCGCCGCGGGGAGTGTGACACGCGCCCCTCCCTGGGGCTGGACTCTGAATGCGGAGACACAGCCCCGGCCTTCCTGCGGCTCACCTGCCAGTGGGAAGGTCCGCAGGGTAGGGGACGGAATTCCCGTTTGCCGGCGTTGCGCTGACGGGCTGGGACAGGCGTGGGCCGGCCACCACAGTGAAGGGGGCAGCGGTGGGCACAAGGCTCGGGAGGGGGACTGAAGGCCGTGGCTCCATGGCGGGAGTCCAGGCAGCCTTCTGAGCGCAGCATCAGGTCCCGCGGCAGCCACTCACTCCCCCGTGACTTGGGCAGGTGTTGTAGCTGGAGAGCCGGGACCGGTTTCCACACTGATACAGTTGGGCGACATCACGGTGGGTGTCACGTGGGGCAGCCTGCCCTGCCCCACGGGGCCTGGGACGTTGCAAGCGGCCCACACGTGCCTGGCGGACAGATGGCAGGATGCATGGATGGAGGGAGGACGACAGGAGTGTAAGGATCACCCGAAGGAGCGAGGAAGGGAGGGAGGGAGGAAGAGAGGGAGGGGCACGTGAGAGTGGCGGGAGTGCCCAGGTGAAAAGTGGATTAAGAGTGAGGGTCAGGTCAACGGGATCCTGGTGCCAAGGCCAGAGGTCAAGAGGAGAGAAACCGAGGCACGGAAGAGCAATCTGTGTGCACTTCCTGATTAAATCGTGCCTCAGTCTGCAGGTGAGGGTCGCGCTCGACGCGGGGGGACACGTGTCCTCACGGCAGCGCTTCCAGCATTTAAAGCCTTTGTTACTCTTCCTCAAAGATGTCCCCTCGCTAATCAGCTGTAATTAGATCGCTCTCCCCGAAGGGTCACCAGAGTCTAATTGACGTGATGGAGCCATTTGCTATATTCTCATCCATCTCGGAGAGAGAATTTAAATCTGCACCCATGACCTTTCCTGCTTCACGCGTGGAGCCGAGGTCAAGCCCGCAGCTGTGGATACAGGACACACCCTTTCCCCTGCAAAGAGAGCTTAGGTTCTGGTGCAGCAAAGGGGAAAAGCCCTTTTAGTTCTGTTCTTTCTGCAAATAGAGTCCTGGTTGAAATGCACTAAAAATAAATGTAAAGCGACCTGAGATCCCCTCACCAGTGCTGCTGTCTAATGCCCTGTGTGCATTTCCTGAAGACAGGAGGGCTCTGGCTTCTGGGAGGCCAGCCCCGGAGGCGGGGAACAGAGTCCCTGGTGGGGCGTGGGAGCTCCGGCCCGCCAAGCTGTGGAGCCCATGCAGCCACACCCAGGAGCCGGGCATGCCCACCCCCAGACCTGGGGAAGCTTGGGACGCGGGCAGGGGGATGGCAGGACCCACTCGGCCTCCCTGCAGACCCCTGTCCCCACGCCTTGGCAGCTGGGGGTCCTGCACCGGCTGTCCCTGTTCCCCCCCGCTTTGCCCTTCCTCCCCTTCCCTTCTACGTCCTGAGGGCAGTGATGGGCTGGGGCTCTCCTGCTGAGTCTGCTCCCACTGGCGCCATCATCTTTCATGACTCACCCTGCACCCTGGAAGACAGCAGCGGCCTCGTGCCTTCCCCCCACCCGTGAAGATAGACCAGAGCTCTGCATGTCGGCCATGCTCTTCAGGGTGTCACTTAATTTCCGTGGCCCTGTGGGGTGGGTTCTTGAATAACTCCATTTCCTGAGTGAGGGACAGGAGCAAAGCTGGGCTCAAGGGGACTGGGTCACTTGTCCGGTCACTTGGGACCAGCTGGGGCTCCAGCTCAGGGGGTTCACATTCAAGGCTGGGGCTGGAATTTCCCGGCTGAGAGAGGTAGAGGACATTCCCATGACATTCTTAGGGGTGGGCAGGGGCTCGTGGCAGAGTCCGACCAGGAGCGAAGGGGCTCCGGCAGTGGTCACGGCTGGCGTGTAAGCATGCCGCTCCCGCCGGCAGCTGGGGAGCCCGGGCATGTCGGTGGGACTTGGCCATGTGGGATGCTCCTACCTGCCACGCTCTGAGTGCCACGGCCTGCCATGGTTGTGCCTGCCACTCTCCTGCCAAGGAGGTGCAGAGCGGCCCCTCCATTATCTTTGGAGGTGGGCAGCATGTGTCTTTGGTCCCCGGCACCCTCCCCACCCCGGGCCTTGGCGGCAGGCAGTGCTGCTTCTGTCTTTGGAAGCCTCTGGCCACGTGCGCTGCTCACGACAGCACAAGGCGCGGCGTTCCGTTCATTAGAGTCGTGTTCCTTCGTCCGTGGCCTGGTGGGGGTTACAGCTCTGAAGAGCAGCTCGTGGGGTTGCTTTTTTTTTTTTTTTAAAGATTTTATTTATTTATCTGACACAGAGAGAGAGAGATCACAAGTGGGCAGAGCCGCAGGCAGAGAGAGAGGAGGAAGCAGGCTCCCCGCTGAGCAGAGAGCCCGACGCAGGGCTCGATCCCAGGACCCTGAGATCATGACCCGAGCCGAAGGCAGAGGCTTTAACCCACTGAGCCACCCAGGTGCCTCGTGGGGTCGCTTTAATCATTCCTTCTGGGGTGGGAGGCCCTGAGTAGTTGTGCTCAACGTCGAAAACCGGGTGACTGCGTGCCATGCACTCTGGGGTCGTGGCTGAGCTGTCTCCAGTCACTGGGAAGCCAGAACACGCGGCTGCTTAACTGTAGCATATAGGCTGTGCCGGCTTCCCTGAGCAGGCCTCCAAACGTTGATGGCGAGGTCTCTTTCAGGGTGTCACTAAAATGGACCCGGGGCACAGAGTTTCTATTGCCCAGTTGGATCATGCGCTGGAGTGAGCCCAGGAGTCGAAGCAGGAGGCCGGTCCTGCCCCTGCCCTACCGGCTGTGTGACCCAGGGTGAGGTGCCCACCCCTTCTGGGTCTCAGGATTCCCAGCTGTGAAGTCAGGGGGTTCGACCGGCCCATCCTGGAGCTGCTGGGAATCATTCGCCGTCTCCCCTCTCTTCTGGTAGGCACTTGTGTCTCTTCTCTAGCTCTAATAGGTATCTGCAAAGGTGGCTGCTTCCCATGGCCTCCATGTGTCAGGGCAATCTCTGTGAGGACGTTGGGGATCTGGAGGCCGGGCAGCCCTCAGGTCTCTCATGGGCTCTAGTGCAGGTGTTGGCAGCTGGGTCTCATCTGAGGACTCGACCGGGGAGGGGGGTGGCCCCAAGCTCTGGACGAGGTTGTGGCAGGATGTGGTTGGCCTGAGGGCCTGGGCTCCTCATTTCCCTGCACGTGGGCCTCTGAGCGTGGCAGCCAGCTTCACCGAAGCCAGGGAGACAGGGAGAATGTCAGGTAATGTCATCGTGGGACATCCCTCAGCATGGAGGACTCTGCTGTTTGACAGCCAACACCAGCACGGGGTCACACAGGCCCTGAGGAGCTGGGTGCTGCCTGCCTCCCGTGGGCTGTCCTACCTCCCGCCCTCGTGCTGACGGGCTGCCCTTCCCCGGGCTCTGCTGCCTCTGCCTGTCTCGGCCTGCATCGCCTTGCTGTCCTGTTGGTCTGCCACCCAGCACCACCCCTAGCCCAGCTGGGTTGTTTTCCAGCTCTGCTTCGTTCAGGCAGGAATCCCTCCACACTGTCTTCTGCTGATTCAAGTTCTCTGCAGCCCCAGAGGCTGTCCTGGGTCCTAAAACTTCATGATCCCTTTCTCTGGCCACTCCAGCCCGCCTGGCTCTGTTTTCTCTGGAACGTCTGGACCCCCCTTGTTGTCTCTCACCGTGGCCTGCTGTGGGTTAGCTGCTGTTGATGTGCAGTTATTGAATCTCTGTGCCTTGCTGTTCTCCTCTGTGAAATGGGTGTGTTAGTGTGTTTGTCCTGTGCCCACAGTGATTCCACCAGGACAGGACAGCAGTAGCTGATGACCCGTTGGCATCACCAGCGGAGTTGAATGCTGCCTCTTGC